>MJUU01035404.1:84539-112569 GCA_002080025.1 Modiolus philippinarum | reverse complement strand
AATTTTGCCTGGATGCTGACCTACCATCAGAGATGCATGCACATGCAAGGTTAGATGATCCTACCATGTACAGTGACTGAGATCTGAACTCCGATGTAAACTTGAATGTAAGTCACTCAAGCGGAAAATATAGGTCAAAGTGACCTAATATTGTCTGGATGCTGACCTACTATCAGAGATGCATGCACATGCAAGGTTAGATGATCCTACCATGTACAGGGACTGAGATCTGAACTCGGACGTAAACTTGAATGTAAGTCACTCAAGCGGAAAATATAGGTCAAATTGACCTAATTTTGCCTGGATGCTGACCTACCATCAGAGATGCATGCATATGCACAGTTAGATTATTGTATTATGTATAGTAAATGAGATATGAACTAAAATGTAAATTTGAATGCAAGCCACTCATGCGGAAAATATAGGTCAGAGAGGCCTAATTTTCTTGGAGGCTGTGAGTTAACCCAAGATGCACCTGCATGCAAAGTTTGATGACCCTACACTGCAAAGTTACTAAGATATATACCCAAATGCGGAGGCGGACGAAGACGTGGACGTGGACGAGGACGCCGGGGGTACTCCAATAGTCCCCCTCAACTTCGTTGAGGCGAACTAAAAACAATGAAGTCTCATCAAAAAGGAAGTACTTATGCGGTAACCTTGAAATCTGTATATACACATCGGACCATCATGAGAATGGGATTTCATTCTGTAAAGTAGTTGCTGAGAAAAGTGTGGTTACGGACGGACGAACGAACAAACGAACGGAGGTAAACCAGTATACCCCCACTACTATGGAGCGGGGGTATAATAACCCCATCAATTAGCAACAGAATGCAGTAACAAAGTTGCAAACTGTTTTGCTTGCCCTAGCTTTCATTGTAAGTTAAGAATAAACTAGAGTTACTGTGGCCTATTCAGCTAGAAATAAGGGAACTTTTGCTATACAAATACATAGTGCACATCTGCAGTATATTATTAAGCTCCGGCACAAGTTTCATGAAGAAGGAGGAGTATTGGACACCACTTGTTGGGATTGAGCTAAAATGACAAAGTCTAAACATGTAAAAAATCTGAAAAAAGGAATTACCCGGTATTGGAAATCAAAATAGATAATGAACATCTATAGAATGTAAGGTCCCACATAAGTTTCATGAAATTCTGATAAATAGTTCAGGAGGAGTAGTGGATACAAGGTGGTCACCATATGGTTTGCATTTAGCTACAATGACTAAGTCAAAAACATGTCATAAATCTGGAAATCAGAATACATAATGTACATCTGTAATATGTAATTAAGCTCCTGTATGAGTTTCATGAAATTACAATCATTGGTTTAGGAGTAGTAGTGGATACCAGCTTTTGGATACAGAAAGACAGACAGATGGAAAGACGGACAAAAGGACAACATGAACACTATATACCTCCAGCAAAGCGGTTGGTATGATAAAAATAAGATGGATGTTAATGCTTTCTTCATGTTTTTATGGGCAGTAATAAATTATGTTTAAAAATATTCAAACTCTACAGCAACGCACACTCATGCCATAAATACCTGCTTCTCCTTGGCATGGCTACCGGTGCACTCCTCTTTTTACATTCTCTTTTCTTACAGTTTGAAGTTTTCTTCAATTCTTTTTCAAGGCATTCTTTTCCATCGTCTGTATCATTTTCTTTGTGTATATCTTAAAAAATATAATAATTGCAAGTCATTGAAGTAGCATCAGTATTGTAGATTAACTATTATTCAGCTTTGTGATTTCTTAAAACTACTTAACAAACATAAATATTTTTATGAACTTGTGTATAACAGGAAATTTATTCTGCCAGTGTATTTGAGGGGGTGGACAGGGGGGATATCTTTCTCTTCTCTCTTGCAACATTGCTTCTTTCTCCCTTACCCTCTCTCCTTTCTCTCATCCTTTTTTCCTGTCTCCCCCTCTCCCTGTCTCCATTTCATTTTCTTCAATCCCTTCTCCCTTTCATGCCCCCTTTTCCTTTCTCCCACCCCTTTCCTTTTTTTCTGTCCCTCTCCTTTCTACCAACCCCTTTCTCCTTTCTCCCACCCCATTCTAACTGTCCCCCTTCACCATGTCCGCCTCATCATATTTGTCATGTCAACCTATTTTACACTACTGTTACATAACCTAATTCTGTCATTTTATCCCCGCACTTTTCTGAAGAAGATTTGGGGATATTGTTTCGGTCCCCGTCCGTCCATCCATCTGTCTGTTAGATGAACCTTGTCAGTGGAACTCCTCGCTCATTTTTGGATTTACGGTTTTAATTTTGTTAAAGAATTGTTGCATAGATGCGCAATAAGCTTTTGGATTTCTGATAATGGTCTTGATGTAAACAAAAGGACCCAATTTTGACACATGTGCGAGCTTGTCAGTGGAACTCCTCCTACATTTTTCAATTTATGGATTTAATTTTGTTGTAGAATTGTTGCATATAGGTTGTTGATGTGCAATAAGCCTTCCTAATTTGCTATTGGCTTGTAGGAAAAACAAGAGGCCCAAAGGTGTCTAATTGTATATTTTACATCTGACTGGAATTCCTCCATAATTTTCAGATTAAGGATTTTAATTTTCTTGTAGAATTGTTGCATATAGCCTGTAGATGTGCATCAAGCTTTAGGAATTGAGATTCTGAATCAAAATTTTAAATTTCCTGATATTCTCAAAGACCAACTTTTTTTGGAAATTCTGCCTAGCAACCAGTGATACATTTTGAATATCTTTTGGCTACATCAGTCATTTTCAATAAAAGGATTGCAAAATTTTTTGATTCCAATTTTGGTAAATATCCTGAAAGTGTCAAAGACCATTTTGGAATGATACCTAGCAACCATACATGTAGAATTTGTTTCCATTGAGCCAACACTTCACAAATTGGTTCAAAAATATTTGATTCCAATTTTGGTAAATTTCCTGAAAGTCTCAAAGACAACTTACTTTTTTTGGAATTTGACCTAGCAACCATACTTTTAGAATTTGTGTCAATTAGGACAAACATTTTCATGTGTGCACCTATTAGATTTCCAAAATATTTGATTTCAATTTTGGTAAACTTCTAGAAAGTCTCAAAGACCACTTATTTTTTGGAATTATACCCAGCAACCATATATCCTTGTATTCCATTTTAGTAAAAATAGAGACTTTCAATCATTTGAAATCCAAAATGTAGAGAAAAATTATGCCTGGGGCCTATTACAACTGATTTCTGTGTCAAATGGGGGAGTGCGGGGATGGCCATCATTTCTGATAGCATTACTTCTAGCTTGGTTTATTTTTGTTCGTCAACCTTAAAACATGTACAGAATATATCAAATAAAATTCCATCAGATAAGTGTATTTGTTCTTAAAAACCATTTTACACAATTGTAGAACTCATAAAAAAGAGCTGTCGACAAATGGCAGCCAAATATACCCCCGCTAATTGAACCCTGAATCAATATGGTAAGTGCAAATTAAGGTGGGTGTGAACACAGTACAAGTATGGATACAATATGAGTATGGACACAAAAGATATAATCCTCAAGAAATAACTTTTCTGTTGAATTCAGACAAAACTAAAATCCACCCTTTTTTGACATTTTTTTTCTAAATATCATAAGCTTTACAGAAATTTCTCTCCAACACTTTGAATACACTTCTCCCAAGGATAACAATGAAAGGCATGTTTCTCTCCCACAGCTTTATTTCATAATATCTACCAAGTACCCTTTGAAAAAATTTCTTTTGAAAATTGGCAAAGTCAAAAAAATCTTTTCAATAAGAATCAATGAAAATCTAAATATAGAATTATCCAACCTTTCTGCTTTTGGACAATAATATTATTCTTACATGCACATCTCAATATAGTGCCCTTCCCTTGTGTAAAGTTTCATTAAAATCCTTCCAGTGGTTTAAGAGGAGTTGCAATTACGAGGTTATCTGTGCAGATGCAATCAATGAAAAGTCAAAGTCAAATTATCTCCCCTTCCTGGTTTCCAACAATAATTATATTCCTTTATGCATATCTCGATATAGTGCCCTTCCCTTGTGTAAAGTTTCATTAAAATCCTTTAAGTGGCTAAGAGGAGTTGGGATTACAAGGTTATCTATGCAAAAGGAATCGATGAAAAGTCAGAGTCAAATTATCTCCCCTTCCTGGTTTCGGACAATAATTATATTTCTTTATGCACATCTCCATATAGTGTCCTTCCTCTGTGTAAAGTTTCATTAAAATCCTTAGAGTGGTTTAAGAGGAGTTGCGCTTACGAGGTTATCTGTGCAAATGGATTAGATAAAAAGTCAAAGTCGAATTATCTCCCCTTCCTGGTTTCGAACAATTATCATATTCCTTCATGCACATGTCCATATAGTGTCCTTCCTATTTGTAAAGTTTCATTAAAATTCTTCGAGTGCTTTAAGAGGAGTTGGGCTTACGAGGTTATCTGTGCAAATGGAATCGATGAAAAGTCAAAGTCAAATTATCTCCCCTTCCTGGTTTCCGACAATAATCATATTCCTTCAGGCACATGTTCATATAGTGTCCTTCCTTTGTGTAAAATTTCATTAAAATCCTTTGGGAGGTTTAAGAGGAGTTGCGCTTACAAGGTTATCTGTGCAAATGGAATTGATGAAAAGTCAAAGTCGAATTATCTCCCCTTCCTGGTTTCGGACAATTATCATATTCCTTCATGCACATGTCCATATAGTGTCCTTCCTTTGTGTAAAGATTCATCAATATCTTTCAAGTGATTTAAGAGGAGTTGTGCTTACAAGAAGTGTGGACAGACAGACAGACGGACAGACGGACGGACAGACAGACAGGGTGATTCCTATATACCCCCTAAACTTCGTTTGCGGGGGGTATAATAACCAAATTCTACTAGTATTTTTGTTACATAAATTTATTTTACAAATAAATAAATTTTAAATGCATGGGTGTTCCATGGAACACATGTGTCGCCTGCACTAAATATATTCATGTCTTTCAACTAGAATTACAAAGTCAATGTTGCACATCTACATTATATACTGAAGCATGCAATTTTCCAAATTAAATAGAAAAATACAAAGTATTTTATGAGGAGTTGAGGATAATGGAGACCAGGAGGTATACACCAAGACTTGATAACCTAAATTGCAAGATTAATGATAATATGGAATTCTGGATTCAAATGAAAAGAAAGAAAAACAAAATGCATGCTGCACATCTGCAATATACCCTGAAGTATTCCTACAAGTTTGGATGAACAATATAAAGCTGTTTAGGAGGAGTTTTGGATAATGGAGACATATCCTAGACTCCAATAAGCTAAAATGATGATGTAAACTAGAAGCTCACATGAGCCTGTATCGCTCACCTGGTGACTGGTTTATTCATAGTCACGAAAAGACCACCCATTCATATTATAAATCAGTTTACCAGATGTTTTATTTTCAATCTTGGATCAGGTACAAACATAAAAATTACAAACTTTGAAAGGGACTACCCAAAGACAATTGTAACCAAGTAAGGTTCCAAGTTGATCAGTAGGTTCAGAGGAGAAGACATTTGAATGCATTTCCCATAGGGTCCATATGTTAAGCTATGTTACCTGCCATCTTGGATGAGGTACAAATGTAAAAATCACAAACTTTAAGGGGACCACACAAGGACTATTGTGACCAAGTTTGGTTCAATTCGGCTGAGTAGTTTCAGAAGAGAAGATCTTTAGATGCATTTCCCATAGGGTCCCTATGTTAAACTATGTTACCTGCTGGCGACCATCTTGAATGAGGTATGAACATAAAAATCACAAACTCTCAAGGGGACCACCTAAAGACTATTGTAACCAAGTTTGGTTCAAATTGGCTCCGTAGGTTCAGAGTAGCAGACATTTGAAAGCATTTACCATAGGGTCCCTATGTTTAACTGTGTTCCATGCTGGCGGCCATCTTGGATGAGGTATGAATGTCAAAATCACAAACTTTGAAGGGGACAATCCAAGGACTATTGTGACCAAGTTTGGTTGAATTTGGCTTGGTAGTTTTAGAGGAGAAAATCTTTGGATGCATTTCCCATAGGGTCCCTATGTTAAACTATGTTCTCTGCTGGCAACCACCTTAAATGAGGTATGAACATAAAAATCACAAACTTTCAAGGGGACCACCTAAAGACTGATTGTGATCAAGTTTGGTTCCAATCGGCTCAGTTGTTTCAGGGAAGAAGATCTTTGAATAAATTTCCCATAAGGGTCCTATGTTAAACCATGTCCTGTGCTGATGACCATCTTGGTAATCACAAACTTTATAGGGGACCAGCCAAGGACAATTGTATCCAAGTTTGGTTCCCATTAGCTTATAGTGGTTTCAGGAGAAAAGAAATGTATTTCCCATAGGGTCCCTATGTTAAACTATCTTGGATGAGGTACAACCACAAAAATCACAAACTTTAAAGGGGACCACCTGAGGACTATTGTGACAAAATTTGGTCCACATTGGCTCAGTGGTTTCAGAGGAGAAGATCTTTGAATGCATTTCCCATAGGGTCCTATGTTAAACTATGTTCCCTAGTGGCGGCCATCTTGGATGAGATGCTAATCTGCTGGACATATGTAGAAATTGTAGTCCTGAAAAAGCTCAACACTTTTGTAATTCACATTTAACCTCCATCTCAAACAGTTTTTGAAATAAAAGTAAAAATGTTAAAAAATAGTGAAAATTCAAAGAAAAAGGGACCATAACTCCTATGTGGGTTGTCAGATTTTCTTCAAAATTGCAGGAAATGTGGCTCTTACTATGCTGACCATTTTTGTAATTTAAACTTCACTTCTATCTTCTACCATTTTCAATATATAAGACTAAAAGTAAAAAAAAAAAAGAAAATTTTACGGAAAAGGGGCAATAACTCCAAGACGGGTTATCGGAAATTCTTCAAAATTGCAGGGCAGGTAGATCTAATCATGCTGATCATTTTTACTCCAGTCAGATTTTCGATATCTGTAACAGTTTTCGAGAAATTTGCAAAAAACGGCAATTTACCCCTATGTTCTATTTTTAGTAACAGCCCCCATGTTGTTTGGTCTACGGACATAAAAATCATAAACTTGAAAGAGCATACCCTGGTGATCATTCAGGCCAAGTTTGGTTAGTATTGGCCAAGCAGTTTCAGAGGAGAAGATCTTTGAATAAAAGTTAACGGATGGACGGATGACGGACGACGGACGCCAAGTGATGGCAAAAGCTCACATGGCCTTTGGCCAGGTGAGCTAAAAAATAGCGTTAAATCTGAAAAATACAAAAGTAAAACAAGAGTGGACCCAAACTGATGTCTCGCCAGTCCCTACTTGGTCGCAAAATTGATGTGAAAACTCAAACTGACTAAATCAGAAAACTTAACATGTTCGATAGACTGTGAAATATGGGTAACTGACAAAAGTAATATTGCATACTTTCATGTATCACCCAAAACCAAAATGATATTATAATCAGTAACCTACCACTGATAGATAATCATAATGAAAAACTAAACATGTTCACTAGACCATGAAAATGAGGTCAAAGGCTAAAGCCAAACAGCAGGCTATCATGTTCCATCTAAGACAAACCCAATTAACAAATATTATTGACCTTACATTTAAAAATACCGGGGAAACTTAACATGATCACTGGACCGTGAAATTGAGGTCAAAGACAAAAGCCATATAGCAGACTGTTATGCACTACCCAAGATCAACCTATATACCACATATCATTGACCAACCACTTATAGTTACAGACAAACTAAACTAAGCACAAAACTTATCATGTTCATTGGACTGTGAAATTAAGGTCACAGACAAAAGCCATATAGCAGACTGTCATGTACTACTCAAGACTAAGCTATATACCAAATATCATTGACTTTCCATTTATAGTTACTGAGAAAATGACATAGTGACAAAAACTTAACATGCTTACTAGACCATGAAATTGAGACCAAGGACAAAAGCCATATGACAGACTGTCATGTACTACCTAAGACAAACCTACATATCAAATTACGTTTTGATGTGTATATATTTTTTGTTTTACCTTTTATCGCAGTTCGACAAGAATTTTAACTTGTTTGTTTATACATACCATATATCATTGACCTACCACTTATAGTTACTGAGAAACTAAACTAAGTGCAAAAACTTTACACGTTCATTGGACCGTGAAATTGAGGTTGCAGACAAAAGGCATATAGTAGACTGTCATGTACTACTCAAGGCCAACCTATATACCAAATATCATTGACCTACCACCTATAGTTAATTAGAAAATGACATAATCACAAAAACTTAACATGCTCACTAGACCGTAAAATTGAGGTCAAGAACAAAAGCCAATTGACAGATTGTCATGTACTACCCAAGACAAACCTACACACCATATATCATTGACCTACCACTTATAGTTACTGAGAAACTAAACTAAGCACAAAAACTTAACATGTTCATTGGACCGTGAAATCGAACTCACAGGCAAAAGCCATATAGCAGACTGTCATGTACTACTCAAGGCCAACCTATATACCAAATATCATTGACCTACCACTTATAGTTACTGAGAAAATGACCTAATCACAAACATAACATGAAAATGACCTAATCACAAACATAACATGAAAATGACCTAATCACAAACTTAACATGAAAGTTAAACCGCCGCCGCCGTCACCGTCATACTTTGTATGCACATGTCTCGCTTTCTGCGCCTTTCGTCGCAGGCTAGACAAAAAAAAACATGGTGATATCTTCAATATATACTGAAGCATTCCTTCAACTTAGATTGAAAAATACAAAGCCGTTGAGGAGGAATTGTGGATTATGGGGACTCAAGACTTCGTTAAGCTTAAATGAAAAAGTCCAAATAGGAAAAAAAATTTAAGAAAAACAAAATGCATGGTGCACATCTTCAACATATACTGAAGCATTCCTGCAGGTTTGGTTGAAAAATACGTCAAAGTCATTGAGGAGGAGTTGCAGATAATGGAGATGTACCCTCAAGACTCCAATAAGCTAAAATGACAAAGTCCAAAAACACCATAAAATGTGGAAAAAAACAAAATTTAAGAAAAGCAAAATGTATGGTGCACATCTTCATCATATACTGAAGCATTCCTGCAAGTTTGGTTGTAAAGGGCCAAGCGGTTAAGGAGGAGATGCTGATAATGCTTCAAAATTTTTGAGCCATACAGACAGACAGACAGTTGCAAGACGACGGATAGTGATCCCTATGTATTGGTACTGCACTAGGTGCAGGCGACACAATAAAATCAAATTCCACGAGTCTATTTGTCCTGTCAACATTTTTCAAATATCAAAATTCTGAATATAGAATTCAGTTTTAACTAATGATGATTCTGAATTATACATGTACTAAATAAAGGACAAGGGCGACTATAGAACCGTCTCACGGTCTGATATCGTCTTTCATGTAACATTACAAACATTTTTCTATGAAATATGGCAGAAATACTACTTAGTAAAGGGTACTGATACAAAAAGTTTTACCACCACACTAAGGTGAAAGGCCCAATGTTGAAATGTATCAATGTCTACAAAAGGAAGATGTCAAGACAAGCATCAAGTAGTTCCTCTAAGGGGGCCACCCAGGAGCTATTTCAACAAAGTTTGGATCATTGACCATATAGTTTAAGAGGAGAATATCTTTTAAATGCTTCCAACAGGGTCCAATGTTAGACAATGTTCCCTGCTGGCAGAAATCTTGGATGTAATGTGGACTTCTCAGACCCATTTTTTAAAGGCGGCCAACTAAGGACTTTTGTGAAAAAGTTTGGTTCAAATAAAAAGAAGTTTAATATGTTTTCCCATAGGGTCCAATGTTAAATTAAGCTCCCCGATAATGAGCACCTTGGATGGGGTCGGAAACCTTGACCATGTTCTATAAAATGTAGTCCTTGAAATACTAAACCTTTTTGCAATTTAAACTTGACCTCTATCTCATATCATTGTTTAAAAAAAAATCACCAAATATTAAACCAATATAGAGCAATAACTCTTATATGGTATTTGGAATTTCTTTAAACCTTCTTCAAACCTTGCATGGGGGTATATCTTGATGCACAGAATATTTTTGCAATTTAAATTAAGCCTCTATCTCAAACTGTTTTTGAAATACAACACAACATATATATAATCACAAAAAAAACTCCTACATGGGTACATAGATTTTTTTTCGAAATTGCCATGTGTAGATCATGATCTGCTGAACATTTTTGCAGTTTAAACTTAGCCTATATCTCTATCTGTTTATGAAATATAAGATGCAATATATAAAATGCTGAAAAATTTATACCAATACAGGGCAGTAACTCCTGTATGGTTATTTGGATTTTCTTCAAAATAGACATGAGTAGATCTTGATAAGCTGAACATTTTTTGCAATTTCAACTTGGCCTCTATCTCAAACTGTTTTTTTTTAATTACCGGACAAAATATATATAATCACGAAAAAATTGGACTACTAAAGGGCAATAACTCCTACATGGGTATTTCGATTTTCTTCAAAATTGCCACGTGTATAGATCTTGATATGCTAACATTTTTATATCTAAAACTTAGTCTCTATCTCAAAATTTTTTGAAATATAAGATGAAATATATAAAATCATGAAAAATTTGACAATTAAAGGGCAATAACTCCTACATAGGTATTTGGATTTTATTCAAAATAGGCAAGTGGTTAGATCTTGACATGCTGAACATTCTTGCAATTATTACTTAGCCTCTATCTCAAATTGTTTTTGAAATACAAGATGAAATATATAAAATCACAAAAAATTTGACCAATAAAGGGCAATACCGTAACTCCTATATGGGTATTTGGATTTTCTTCAAAATTGGCATGTGGGTAGACTTTGATATGCTGAACATGTTTGCAATAAACTTGTCCTCTGTATGTTGTAGTTTTTTTTTTTTTAAATTTAGAGAATTGTTCGGGAAAAGGGCAATAACACTAAATTAGGTCATCAGATTTTCTTCAAAATTGCATGGATGGTCGATCTTGTCATGCTGAAAATTTTTACTTCGTGTCAGATTTTTGATATCTGCAACAGGTTTTGAGTTTTTTGCCAAAAACAGCAATTTACCCCTATGTTCTATTTTTAGTAACAGTGGCCATATTGTTTGGTTTTCAGACTCCTCTGATACAATTTTGAAATACCCTATTGATGATCCAAACCAAGTTTGGTTCAAATTGGCCAAGTAGTTTCAGAGGAGAATATTTTTGGAAAAAGTTAACGATGGACAACAGACGGACTACGGACGCCAAGTGATGGCAAAAGCTCACCCTGGCATAGCCAAGTGAGCTAAAACCTAATCCCTAATTTTATTAGTAAAATATCCTTTTTTATTTAATTAAAAATCTCAATTGAAAAATTTTTCCTGTAAAATTTTATTGGCAAATTTGGCATTTTGTTAGTTAAATTAGGGAATATACCCATAATTTTAGTGATTTCATTTCTTTAATTAGATATTACTTTTAGATAATTTGACTTTACTAGTGGAATTGTCATGTTCAACATGGCAGTCACCTTATAAGAAACAGAAGATGCTTACTCTACTGGTGCACCTGACCTCAACCTTTGTCTTATATCGGGTCCCTGTTGTTCATTTGTATGTGTAATCCATTTTTTTCATTTCTGTGCCACACTTTTGTGATGTCTTTGTTTTGAGGGCCCGGGATTCCAATGTTGCCATTTTCTTTGTTTTTTCCGGGCTGACAGTTGTGTATTCTGTTACTTTACTGGTAAAATTAGGAATGATTCTGTTAAATTAGAGATGATATGAAAATTGATACAAAATGGATTTTAAATTGGCTGCTTGCATAGTTACACAATACAATACAATTCATCATTTCGAAACTTCAGGCAAAGTTTCAAATCATTCCCATGCCACTGATAGAAGAAATTGTTGACACAAAAAAAACCTGTTCTTGGTATGTAAGACATTTTTAGGTTGATTTTCTGAAAATATGAAACAATGGATATCAATTAACACATGAACTTACAACTAGATTACTACATATGTGAAGAAAGCCTCAAAAGTTCAGATTTACAACCAAGTACATCAGCGTTTTCCATTCCTGATAAAAGGTGGTTAAAACAACCTTTATTTGCAAAAAAATAATAATAAAGATTATACAGCTACATATGTGAAAACACTAAATTTAACCCTTTTTGGCCCTTTTTTAAAAATGGGTGGGGCTACAATCACCAAAACTGATCCAAGTCTTTCTTTTGGGCCAAGGAACATTGTGTTAAAATTTCATAATAATTGTTCAACTAGAACTAATTTAAAAGTTATTGCCCAAAAACAAAAGTGTCTACAGACAACGACAGGAATGACGGCAACGATAGCACCATACCATAATAGAATCCCAAAAAAATTTTGCAGCCATATAAAAACACCTTTCCATTGAGGCAGTTGGTTGTTTTATAATAAGTTTAAGATAATTTCAATTGATATAAATGCCAAAGAGTTGCCATTGTGGAAAGCAACCACCTTTTTGATATTGAAAATGGAAACCACTGCTTATAAAACAGTCCAACCTGGTGCCTGAACATTTACCATAGTTCTATCAAGTTTGTAAGCATATAAATCTTAACATTTCATAACTGCATTATACATGTTATACCTGCTTTTTTGTCCATTTCCAGATGATTGGTCGTCATAACTATGGTTTCCATGTCAACTGACTTATCCAACACAATGCTTGTTGCTTCCTGTAAAACAAATCATCAGTAAAAATCGAAGTTTCTCATGTATCTTTCTCAATGTTTCCTGGTGTCTGCCATCTTGTACAAGCTATTGACTTGCCAGATACCTGTTAGCAAGGGATCATCTAAGGACCATTGTGACTTTGACTAGTAGTATCTAAAAACATCTTTGAATATTTTATGAAAGGATATGGAGTAAATGAACACGAGACAATAACACATATATTTTCCATTAGGTCCAATGTTGAACTGTGTTCCCTGATGACGGCCATCTTGAGGTACAGACTTGCCAGATACCTTTTTTGGAAGGGACCGTCAAAAACTATGCTTTCACTGGAGGCCATCTTGGATGAGGTACTGAAATGCCAGATCTAGCTTTTCTGCAATGAATCAATGTGACTATAAGTTAAGTTTCTGCATGATATCTTTGAATGTGTTTTCTATAGAGACTAATGTTGAGCTATGTTCCGCCTTTCTGCCATCTTACCTGTTGAATATCTCTATTATTTGGATGGGACCATCTAAGGACCATTTTGACTAAGTTTGGTTTTCACATGTCTCATTGGACTAGTAGTTTATGAAAGGAAGACCTTTGAGTTTTAATGCGTTTTCCATAGGGTCAAATACCGTATAAGTGGTTATTTTCGCGGGTCGCAAATTTCGCAATTTCTTTCAAAATTGCTAGACTTTATTTCCGTGGGACTCAAATTTTCGTGATTGCTTATCACTTACTTTAAAGTCTCATATAAATTATATTTCGCGGTATGCAATTTTCATGACTTCAGAATGGTCGCAAATAAAGCAAAAATTAAGTCCTCACGAAAATAACCACTTATACGGTATTAAACTATGTTCCGTGCTGGTCACCATTTTGTACCAGGTAGAATCTGCTAGATACAATTTTTAAAGAAATGGACTAACCAAGGAATATTGTGACCCTTTTTGGTTCCAACTGGCCAAATGGTTTCAGAAGAGATCATTGAATGAAAAGTTTACAATTGATGGAACCATGATCAAACAACTGATGCCAAGTGAAAGAAAATGTTCACCCTGGCTATAGCCAGGTGACTAAAAACTGCTATGCCAAAATTGAATAACATGCCTGTCAGTTGTCCAGTTGCATTTTTTACATCCTTGCATCACTACAGATTTTGAAGCATATCATGATATGACAAAGTACCATTTAACAAATATCAAAGCAATATGTAAAGGTAACAAATTAAACGGGCATAAAAATCTAAGGATACTTAATGTCAATTTGGGTGAAATAACTCAAGCACTTTTTGGTTGCTATATTTCAAATTAGCAGAATCCAGGGCAATAAACTGTACACAGAATCATATGTTTAACCAAATTTTAACCTGATATTTGAATCATTATGGATATAATCATATGCCAAATTCAATATGTTGAGCCACGGCAAAGAAAAGTGCAGAAACCATAAATATACACTATTTTAGTTCTCAAAGAATAAATCTACCAGAGCAATAGGGTGTGTAAGTCTCGTCATGTGACACCAAAAATTCAAGATGACATTAAAATTTGAAAATGCTTCCCGACATTGAACATTGTGACATTTGAACATTGTGACATCCAAATATTTGTTTGAAACGTCATATATTTCTGTAAAAATGCAACTCCAATGACCTGGAAGTTATAAAATGGAATGAGACTTACAGACCCTATATACACCCTTGTTACAAAATCACATAATACTTACATAATCTGAATAATAATCTGTATCCCCATCTAAATGGCTACTTGTCTCAATCTCATTCTGTAATTGGGGTCCAGATTGGTCGTGTTGGTTTTTTGTATCAGCTTGGTTCAAAGACTGAGGTCCAGCTGATTGGCTGTCTGAAAATGTCTGGTCCAAAAATTGAGGTTTTGTTTCATTGTTTGTATCAGTCTGGTTCAATAACTGAGGCCATGATTGGTCATGTTGGTTGTTTGCATCAGTCTGGTTCAAAAACTGAGGTCCTGATTGGCTGACTGCATTAGTCCATTCCAATAATTGAGTTTCTGATTGGTTGTTTGTATCAGCTTGGTTCAAAGACTGAGGTCCAGCTGATTGGCTTTCTGAATAAGTCTGGTCCAAAAATTGAGGTTTTGTTTCTTTGTTTGTATCAGTCTGGTTCAAAAACTGAGGTCCTGATTGGCTGACTGTGTTAGTCCATTCCAATAATTGAGTTTCTGATTGGTTGTTTGCATCAGTCTGGTTCAATAACTGAGGCTCTGATTGGTTGCATGTGAACATACGATTCAGTAACTGAGGCCCTGATAGGTTGCTTGTGTTATGTGGTCCTGATTGGATGTCTGAATAAGTCTGGTCCAAAAATTGAGGTTTTGTTTCATTGCTTGTATCAGTCTGGTTCAATAACTGAGGCCATGATTGGTCATATTGGTTGTTTGTATCAGTCTGGTTCAATAACTGAGGCCATGATTGGTCATATTGGTTGTTTGTATCAGTCTGGTTCAATAACTGAGGCCATGATTGGTCATGTTGGTTGTTTGTATCAGTCTGGTTCAAGAACTGAGGTCCAGCTGATTGGCTGCTTGAAAATGTCTGGTCCAATAATTGAGGTTTTGTTTCATTGTTTGTATCAGTTTGGTTCAATAACTCAGGCCATGATTGGTTGCTCGTGTCCATCTGATTCATTAATTGAGACCATAATTGGTCGCTTGTGTCCTGTAGTCCTGATTGGCTTTCTGCATTAGTCTGGTCCAAAAATTGAGGCTTTGTTTCATTGTTTGCATGAGTCTCATTCAATAACTGAAGCCCTGATTGGTTATCTGTGACCATCTGATTAAGTAACTGAGGCCATGACTGGTTGCTTGCGTTAATCTGGTTCAATAATCGAAGCCCTAATTGATTGCTTGTGTCTATCTGAATTAATGACTCAGACACTGATTGGCTGTTTGTTTCATTCTGGTCTAATGGCTGAGGCCCTGTTTGGTTGCATGAGTCCATCTGATGCAGTAACTGAGGCCCTGATAAGCTGCTTGTGTCCATTTGATTCAATAGGTAGCTAAGGCTCTGACTGGTTGGTTTTGTGTTGATTGTGTCCATAAATTTCAGTTAATTACTGAGGCCTTAATTGGTTGCTTGTGAATATTCAATCTGTCACAACTGGTATAGTTATTTCTATTATCTCTTAGTGTTATCAGTTTGTATAATTATAGCCATACAGCTTCACTGGAAAAGAAATAATAATTATTTATATTACTGTAGATTCTAATCATGATTTGTTAATCAAAGTACGAAGGTACTGAATCAATTAACGTCAACTGACATTGAAAAATATCTAATTAATAATATTACTCTTTATCGCCAATTTATATTAGTTACCTTTAATCTCCTGAGGCATTTTCAGTATTTGCTACTACCCGAATACGAAAAAATATTGAAAAAAATATAAAGTTAGGCCAATCATACTGTGACAATAAAGCACCTCATTGTAAACAAGGAAATCAACATCTATAAAAACAGTTAGGATTGTACCAATTCTTTTTATAATCACTTGTTAATTTCCTGATTTCTTGAAAATTCATTTCATTTTTCAAAGTTTGTTCTATCAAATGTTTTAGTTAATTGCCGATAAAAAGAATACAAATGTATTAGAAATTTTGTTTCTGATTCTTCAAAAAATTCTGATAATTCAAATATTGACTCCAATAATAGACTCGCCCAATAGTGAGCTCGTCTATCATTGTCTATTATTGTTGACAATATTTTTGGTATCTAAAACAAAACTTCCATTATTCTAAATGTATACATAATCTAATTCAAAAATGAAAGAGTTTTTTTACCCAAACACTGGATCCACATTTAAATAGAAATCACAAACTATATCCAAATCTTAGTGGTTTACGAATTTGCAATTTTTGCTCAACAGGTTGCCTTCATGTGCCACCAATTGATAGGGGACGGGGGTGCTGCTGATATTCCATTGCTGATTCAAAATTCCATACCTATTCATATATTTTCCTCTGTCAAAAGGTCATCCTCTCCCATATTAATAATTTACAAAACTTAATAATAATGTCATTGTCCTTGGATTGTTCTTTTTAGACTGGTGGTTCGGTCTCTCACTTACCCTACTAAGAAATCAAATTATTGGAAATGATGCACAGTTAAAAGCATGTGGACAAACCCCCGCTTTGTAAATCATATCAGTTTCCTTTTTAAATCTTATCATAATATTTACATAATAAATATATTGTCTTTAAAAACTGACATATAATTGTACATGATCAGCTGCTGTGTAAAATGTCCATCTATTCATGTTTTGAAGGTCATTGGTCATACGTGTGCCGAATCCAATACAGGCCATGTTTTTTATCGATCGGACCAAAATGAGCTATCTTTGTAAAGGACCTTCCATACATCATTCCTGTTAAGTTTGGTTAAATTTGCTTTAGTGGTTTGAGAGGAGAATTTCCCATAGGTCCAATGTTAAACTATGTTCCATGCTGGCGGCCATGTTTTTTGTCAAATCTGAATAAAATGAGCTATCTTTCTAAAGGACCTTTAGTACATCATTCCTGTAAAGTTTGGTTGAATTTGCTTCAGCAGTTTCAGAGGAGTTGCTGAAAATGTGATTTTTTCCATAGGGTCCTATGTTAAACCCAAGTTCCGTGCTGGCATCCATGTTTTTTATCAAATCAGAACAAAATGAGCAACCTTTGCAAAGGACCTTCTATACATCATTCCTGTAAAGTTTGATTGAATTTGCTTCAGTGGTTTCAGAGGAGAAAATAAAAATGTTAATGTCCCATAGGGCCAATGTTAAACTATGTTCCACGCTGGCAGCCATGTTTTTTGCCGAATCAGAATAAAATGAGCAATCTTTGTAAAGGACCTTTAGTACATCATTCCTGTAAAGTTTGGTAGAATTTGCTTTAGCTGTTTAAGAGGAGTTGATAAAAATGTGATTTTACCCATAGAGTACTATGTTAAACCTAAGTTCCGTGCTGGTGGCCATGTTTTTTATCAAATCAAAACGAAAAGAGCAACCTATGTAAAGGACCTCACATACATCATTCCTGTAAAGTTTGGTTGAAATTGATTCAGACTGTTTCACCCAGAGGAGAAGATGAAAATGTGAATTACCTATAGGGCAATTGTTAAACTATGCTACGTGCTAGCGCCATGTTTTTGTTTTGTGGAATCAGAATAAAATCAGCAATCTTTTCTAAAGGACCATTAGGACATCATTCCTGTAAAGTTAGGTTGAATTTGCTTCAGCAGTTTCAGAAGAGTTGCTGAAAATGTTATTTTTCCCCATAGGGTCCTATGTTAAACCTAAGTTCCGTGCTCGGGGCCATTTTTTCTATCGGATCAGAAAAACATAGGTAATCAACGATTACAAAGTTCGCCTCGTTATGGCAGGATGTCGCAGCAACCAAATTTTGCCTGGATGCTGACATACTATCAAAATTGCATGCATATGCAAGGTTACCTGAACCAACAATGTACAGTTACTGAGCTATGAACTCCGATGTATACATAAATGTAAGTCATTCATGCGTAAAATGTAGGTTTAAGTGACCTAATTTTGTCTGAATGCTGAGCTACCATCACAGATGCATGCACATGCAAATGCAGGATGATCCTACCATGTACAGTACCTGAGATCTGATCCCAAACAAACTTGAATGTAAGTCAGTCATGCAGAAAATGTAGGTCAAAGTGATTTAATTTTGCCAGGATGCTGACCTACCATCAGAGATGCATGCACATGTGCAAGGTTAGATGATCCTACCATGTACAGTGAATGAGATCTGAACTCGGACATAAACTTGAATGTTAGTCACTCAAGCGGAAAATATAGGTCAAAGTGATCTAATTTTGCCTGGATGCTGACCTACCATCAGAGATGCGTGCATATGCACAGTTAGATTATTGTACTATGTATAGTAACTGAGATATGAACTAAAATGTAAATTTGAATGCAAGCAACTCAACCATAGGTCAGAGAGACCCAATTTTCTTGGAGGCTGTGAGTTAACCCAAGACGCACCTGCATGCAAAGTTTGATGACCCTACACTGCATAGTTACTAAGATATATACCCAAATGGGGACGCGAACGAAGACGTGGACGCGGACGAGGACGAGGACAGGAACGCCGGGGGTACTCCAATAGTCCCCCTCAACTTCGTTGAGGCAAACTAAAAATGTGCAATCTTTGTAAAGGATCTTCCATACATCATTCCTGTAAAGTTTGGTTGAATTTGCTTCAGCAGTTTCAGAGGAGTTGCTGAAAATGTGATTTTTCCTATAGAGTCCTATGTTAAACCTAAGTTCTGTGCTGGCTGCCATGTTTTTGATCAGATTGGACCAAAATGAGCAATCTTTCCATACATCATTCCTGTAAAGTTTGGTTAAATTTGCTTCAGTGGTTTCAGAGAAGAAGATGAAAATGTGAATTTCCCATAGGGCCAATGTTAAACCATGTTCCATGCTGGTGGCCATGTTTTTTGTCGAATCGGAATAAAATGATCTATCATTGTAAAGAATCTTTAGTACATCATTCCTGTAAAGTTTGGTTGAATTTGCTTCAGCAGTTTCAGAGGAGTTGCTGAAAATGTGATTTTACCCTTAGGGTCCTATGTTACACCTAAGTTCTGTGCTGGCGGCCATGTTTTTTATCGGATCTGACCAAAATGAGCTATCTTTGTAAAGGACCTTCCATACATCATTACTGTATAGTTTGGTTAAATTTGCTTTAGTGGTTTGAGAGTAGGAGAAGACGAAAATGTGAATTTCCCATAGGGCCAATGTTAAACCTAAGTTCTGTGCTGGCTGCCATGTTTTTGATCAGATTGGACCAAAATGCGCTATCTTTCCATACATCATTCCTGTAAAGTTTGGTTAAATTTGCTTCAGTGGTTTCAGAGAAGAAGATGAAAATGTGAATTTCCCATAGGGCCAATGTTAAACTATGTTCCATGCTGGTGGCCATGTTTTTTGTCAAATCTGAATAAAATGATCTATCTTTGTAAAGAATCTTTAGTACATCATTCCTGTAAAGTTTGGTTGAATTTGCTTCAGCAGTTTCAGAGGAGTTGCTGAAAATGTGATTTTACCCTTAGGGTCCTATGTTAAACCTAAGTTCTGTGCTGGCGGCCATGTTTTTTATCAGATCTGACCAAAATGAGCTATCTTTGTAAAGGACCTTCCATACATCATTACTGTATAGTTTGGTTAAATTTGCTTTAGTGGTTTGAGAGTAGGAGAAGATGAAAATGTGAATTTCCCATAGGGCCAATGTTAAACTATGTTCCATGCTGGCGGCCATGTTTTTTGTCGAATCTAAATAAAATGAGCTATCTTTCTAAAGGACCTTTAGTACATCATTCCTGTAAAGTTTGGTTGAATTTGCTTCATCAGTTTCAGAGGAGTAGCTGAAAATGTGAATTTTCCCATAGGGTCCTATGTTTAACCTAAGTTCTGCCCTGGCGGCCACATTTTTTATCAGATCGGAACGAAATGCGCAATCTTTGTGAAGGACCTTCCATACATCATTCCTGTAAAGTTTGGTTGAATTTGCTTCAGTGGTTTCAGAGGAGAAGATGAAAATGTGAAAAGTTAATGGATGGATGGACGACAGACGGAGGACGCCAAGTGATGGCAATAGCTCACACTGACCCTTTTGGTCAGGTGAGCTAAAAAACTGTCCTCAAGAATATGCCAAGAAACATCATACTAAAATTTGAAAACAATCTGTCAACTAGAACAAAAGTTATGCTGTCCACAGACACAAAAATACCTAATTTAACCCCTTTTTGTCCCCTTTTTCTGAAACGTGCGGGCAAGGAACGCAAAATTAAAACCTGGTAGAGATGTATGCTCTTTATTTTTCTTAGATATGGTGTACTTGTACATGAGATAATATCTCATGTGTACACTCTGTTCAATTTCTATTATCTAAATTTATGGAAATTCTAAAACCTAAGGATTAGCTCCCTCCATCGCAGTATTGTCCTTAGCTATATTTGATATTACTGATTATTCGGATTTCGTTTAGTTTTATGCATTTTAAACATTTTTTTGAAATTATGGATTTCCTTTGTTTTGGTTCCGCCCCGTCTGAGCTGCTGATGAGGAATTAATTTCCGAAATGGCCATACAGCTCATTAAAATTATTGCAGTTGGAGTTAACATATGTGTTATGATCTCATGTTCATTTACTCCATATCCTTTCGTGAAATAAGCATGTGCCAAGAAACATTATAGAGAGGCCGATGGGTTTATTTTGTTCTCTGTGATTTCAATTCCCTGTGATTCATTTTCCATTTCATTAATTTGTCATGAATCGTTAATAGAACATTGTCCTTGGGTCACTCTTGATTCTCAATCAAATTAAATTTCCCGTGAACTGTGATTGGTCCCGAATAATTTTTTCAGGTTAGTGATGAGAACCCCCCAATCAGGCCCCTCATTATACTAGAATTTGAAAATGATCCGTACACTAGAACAAAAGTTATGATGTCCACAGACATGAAAACACCCAATTTAACCCCTTTTTCTAAAATGCGGCAAGTCAAGGAACATGAAATTAAAACCTAGGCTTAAGCATGTGCCAAGGAACATCATACTAAAATTTGATAAGAATCCATCCACTAGAACCAAAGGTATGCTGTCCACAGACGCCGACACCGACACCTGCGCCATACCATAATACAACTGCAAAATTGCGGTCGTGTAGAAAATAGGGAATTAATATTCCCAAATGGCTCGCCATATCAAGTAAATTAATCAATGAATTTGATGGCTCAAACTGCAATATATTGAAAACCATGGATGTCTCAAACCCTTCGTTTGGACCCACTTGTTTGAATTATACATAGTTTAACCTACCATAGCTTGAAAGACCCTCTACCACTAACTATTTAAATTGGTCCCATAGGTATTCGAGCCATTGAAGTTGCACTGGTATTTTTCCAAAGCCAAGGGGAAATACATATGTTATAGTAAACTTGTTAGAGCGCTTACTCATGTTAATATAAACTAGCAAGGAGACTGTTTTACAACAGACACTTCACATTTAAATATCCCTGCAAAGTATTAAGGAGAGGATGAAAAGGACTCTGGGAAGACTGGAAGGTAGACAAAAGGAATAGTGGGAAAACTGACCCTGACTCGGGACAATGCTCATGGAAGAAGAGCGGTTGGCCTGACATTTTTATACCCCCGCTCCAGAGGAGGAGGGGGTATACTGTTTTACCTGTGTCCGTCATTCCGTAATTCCGTCACTTTCGTAAAGCTTTTCTCTGCAATGGTAAATGATACAAATTTGAAATTTAGTCAGAAGCTTTGTGTAGTCATGCCATATTGTGGGATGCATTTTCAGACCTGTCGGGATTCTACTTCCTGTTTACCGACTTAGTCAATTTTTCATCATTCTGTCCGTCCGTCACAACTTTCGTAAAGCTTTTCTCTGCAATGGTAAATGATACAAATTTGAAATACAAACTTGAAATTTTGTCAGAAGCTTTGTATAGTCCTGCCATATTGTGGAATGCATTTTAAGACTTGTGAGGAACTACATTTTGTTTACCAACTTAGTTAGGTCATTAGATGCTTGAAGTTGAGAGCGGGGGTATTGCTAGTAAGCATTGGCTCACAGATCCCTTGTTTTAACAATTGCCTATGTTATACAATCTATTTGGTATCAGGTCAAGTTGCCCAAAAGTCAAGTGGCCCTCTATACAAGACATCTTGCCCTCTGCTGAAGACAGGTCGCCCAAAATTTAAGGCTAAACCTATACTGAATGAACTCATCTTTTAAGAATTGAACTATCTTTTTTTTTCTATTTGAATAAAATAGTTGAATGTGACAGTTGAAATTACAAAAAGAAAAACCTTATTTCTATGCATTCCATAAATACAGTATGGGGACAAAAGTTAGAAAATTTTAAAAAATTTCCTGTGCATTTCATATAAAAATAGCCTGTCTTTAAAAAATAAAATTTTGTGACATCATTGTATCTATAGAACACAAGTAAAACATTCTGTCAGTATTTTAGCAAAGGAAGAAGCCACCATGTAGGACAGTGAGATATAGTGAAAACTGATGAAGGCCAATGGCCGAAACGTCTTGATACGGTTATGAAGAAAACAATATATTATTGATGAAACATTCCCTGTGGAATTATTCAAAGGATTAAAAAATTCTCTAAATTTTATTTCTTGGCCGATTTTCATGAAATTTGGACTGTTGAAAAGGAACTTACTGAAAAGCAGTTCTTTCCAATAAATTAGAAAAAAAATTAATGTTCACTAGTTTCCATATTGCCACAATTGTAAAGAAGATCAAATTTTTTGACGTCACAATATAATATGGATATATGGTAAATTAAGAGATAACCATACTGTATTTTAGGATCTGAGGGGGTAAATCGTAGATTTTACTGTCGCAAACTGAGTTTTCCGGTGACACGTTGGCAGAGCAGGAAAATGGATGTTTGCGACAGTAAAATCTTAGATTTACCCCTGAAGATCCTAAAATACAGTTTGGTTATCTCTATTCTAATGCAAATCCGCAAAAAAAGCATTTAAAATCGATCTTTAAATCAAAGGAAGTTTGGTATGCATCTGCGCCATTACGTTGCTTTTGGTTCCAACGGTAAATCGTGGATTTTACCCCCTAAAAATTCTGACGCCATCCAATCAAAATTAGTGTTACAAACATAAGTGCATTAGAATTTTGATTTTGTGTTTAGATTGTGACCATAAGAAGAGAAATGAACATAAAATTATTTCTAAATTACTGGTAGATACTGCACATCAAATTCCGTTTAACGGTGAAAATTTCATGAAAATTGGACAAGGAATAGACAATAGACAATATTTTATTTGCACTTACACATTTACAATAAATGGTTATGGCGTATACATATAAAAAAAGACAAATAACACACAATGGACTAACTAATACAGTGACAGTGGTTTATTTTGACTAAAATATTATAGACATAAAATATATATAGATTACACCACAAGATCCCGTTCATTACCATATTTTATCCACTAGAGATAATTAAATTTTAAAATTTTAATTGCGAGGCTTGCCGAGCATTTTAAAATGTTAAATTTAACTATCGAGAGTGGATAAAATATGGTAATAAACGGGATAAAGTGGTATAATCTTTTTCTCTAATGATCAATGATAAACACCGAGAATTCTATTCCGAATAAATTTGGCGGGAAATAGCACGGGGCTTTATTCAACATACGTTGAATAAAGAAAATTTATCTAACGGGTCAAAACCAGTTTAAACTTGACATATCATTAGAGAAATGTTAATAACTATAATATTCTAAACAGAGTTTCTCAATACAAAACAGTCATTGATAAATTTGAGTGTTAATTTCAAGATGACTGTTGAGTTACTATTTAATATAGTGGACAAGTGTTGCATTGATATCACTGGGTTCAACTTCACTGAGTTGAAGTTAGCATTTATTCTAGCGATATATGATTTTCTCAAAACAGAGTAGCAAGGACACTTTGAGAAGAAATGAAATTCATTTTCTATCTCATTCCTATTGCATGACAGACAAATATGGTTCTGTCTTTCAATATTTAAGTAACACACCCTTTCAATTGCAAGAGTGTGAGCACTTAGGCGAAATTTACTGAAAGCAGACCTTTCAGATCTTATTTAACAAACATCAATTTATGGAGGTCTTTTCCCAAGTTTATAAATTTTTTTTGAAGAACTGTAATTTACTTCATTCCAAAACTGAGCTTAGGAGTTTTTGTTTGGCTTGGTCAGTAATAGACCATTTTCATGTTTATATCCTATCCCTGCTTTGACTCCTTTTTTATGACGTTTTCAAGAAAGGGAAGTAACCTACTGACCCAACACTCTCGTTTACGGTTCCATTGTAGCAAGGGACAGCAGTATTACATAAAATACGAAGAAATCGTTCATCAGAGTAGGGGTAATACCTTGATTGTCTTTAGATAAATTATTTAAAGGTATTCGGGTACTTACAAAAGTGAAAATCATATCAGTTTCCATGGGAAATATTTACTGACCTTCCTTTCCCTAATGAGGCCGAAAACCAGGTTGTCGGTTGTCAGGGAGTGACGTCCCTTTGAAAAACATGCTAAATTAGCGATCATCCCGTAAATATTAAAATCGTCTATTCCTTGTTGAATACAGTTGACCAAATCCAGTCTGTAAATATGCTTACCCACTCACTAGATTTTTCTACATTTTTGTATCTTATTTATAAACGAGTGAATCGGGTGAATTCGGAATGTGATATACAAATTTTATAGCCGAGAGATGGATTATTGAATAAAGAGGGATTCGGTTTGTTTAAGCTTAACATGCTACATTTGTTGTCTTTCTTTGTACCCCTAATACTTCTTTCATAAATTTTATATGTAAGTGTTCATAGGGTTCAGAATCTTTAAACTTTTTGGCTACACCCAAAACTTCACTACTATAAAGAACTAGAGAATGAGTCTATAAGACACAGATGCCCCGCCAAAAGATTTATCGCAAAGGATTATAACCTCATATTAAAATGTAGGTCAAAGCCACTTAATTGTCATTAATTTGGGCAGTACTCATCAAGGCAATTAATTTGATGAAATATCATTGTCCTATAATGTGTAGTTAATGAAAAATGGACTTAAAGGCAAACTTTAACCAAATTCACTGCAGCATAAAATGTAGGTCAAAGCCATCTTACTGTTAATGTTGAAATATCATTGTCCTATAATGCGAAGTTGTTGAGAAATTGACTTAAACGCAAAACTTAACCAAAGTCATTGAAACGTAAAATGTAGGTCAAAGCAATCTTATTGTCAATGATTTGGGTAGTACTCATCAATGAAATTACTTTGATGAAATATCATTGTCATAATGTGTAGTTGTTGAGAAAGGGACTTTAAGGCAAAACTTAACCAAAGTCACTGAAGCGTATAATGTAGGTCAAAGCAACCTTATTTTCAATGATTTGGATAGTACTCATCAAGGCAATTAATTTAATGAAATATCATTGTCCTATAATGTATAGTTGTTGAGAAATGGACTTAAACATAAAACTGAATCAGAGTCACTCAAGCATGAAATATAGTTCCTTACTTAGTGAACTATGTAGTACAATTAAAGATCTATCTACTGACCTTTTATCATTGTTCTACCTCTTACAATTTCTGAGAAATGGATTTAAACGCAAAACTTAACCGCACGTACGGAGGTACAGACAGACAGACAAGGGTAACACTATATGCCCCTTCCACATTCGTGGGTGGGGCATAAAAATAGGGGAAACCAATGATTTGTATAGAAATCCTTGGGGCAACCAAAGAATCAAATAACTTTTCAAATAAGTTTCAAGGGTTGTTCAAACTAATCGTTTTTTTTTATTTTGAACCAGGCTTTTCTGCCCTTCTCCATCAGAATTTTACTGGATTGGGTAAAGTTTCCTGTGTATTTAAAAGTTATTCCAGATAACATGGCATGTCTTTTCACCCAAATACACCAAATTATACCCAAATAAACTGAAATTTAGACAAAAATAGATAAAATCAATTAAAATTATACTTTTTCAACATTTTAACTGACATTTCCAATGCAAATACTTTAAAAATACATAATTTAAGTACATAAAAACACTACAATATTATATGCCCCTTACGACCACGAAAAATATACCCAAATACACCAATTTACACTTTTAAACATAATTTTCATGCTGAAAATATAAAAATATCATTTGTTTGTGATATTTTTACCAATTTTTTTTTTAATCAAATTGTGAATTTATACAAAGTTGAAGAATAATACACACAAACTCCCATTTCGTATTCAACGTCTGAAGGCTTGGCATCCAAATAATTTGACAAAATCAAGAAAGATTAATTTTATTTTTTTGTTGTTAAATGAATCACAATTTAATGAAAAAAAATTTGTTTAAAATCCAAATGTACCTTTGCAAATTGTAATAACAGCTTGTTGAAGTGTACACATTTGTTAGTGTACTAGTACTTGGTTACAATTGCTCTTATGGTTATAACGGGCATGGAATATCATAGCTTTTTACATTTAATTTAATAATGGAAGTAAAGGGCTACGCAGAGCGCAGCATGATACGACCGCACCATGTCGACCACTGAAATTTGAAAAAGTGTAATTTAGAGCAAATTTGGACACAGTAAAAAGCTTGACACAGTAATTAGATGGACATAAAAAATGCTTGATACAGCAATAAGCTGGACCCAAAATAGTAAAAATAAAGCTTACAATGAGAATAATCCAAAGAAAAAATCCCATCAAAATCTGATGAAAAATAAGGATTTTGCATATTTCTTATAATTGCAATTTTGGCCCCTCTTACCCCTTATAGCTCGGAAATGATATGAGCTACACCAAATCCATCGAATACTACTTATAGCTTACAATGAGAGGAACGCAAGTAATAAAATCCCATCAAAATCTGATGAAAATTAAGATTTCACATATTTGTAATAATTGCAATTTTGGCCCCTTTGACCCCTTATAGCCTGGAAGCGGTAATAGATACATCAAATCTGTTGACATACTACTGAAAGCTTGCATTGAGAGGAATCCAAAGAAAAAAATCCCATTAAATCTGATCTAAAATAAAAGATTTCACATATTTCTAAAAATTGCAATTCTGGTCCCTTTGACCCCTTATAGCTCAGAATGGAAAGAGCTACACCAAATCTATTGACATACTACTTTAAGCTTACAATGAGAGGAATCTAAAGAAAAAAATCCCATTGAAATCCGATGAAAAATAAAAATTTTAGGTAATCAGAATGTTTGCAATTTTGGTCCCGTTGGGCCTCTCATAGCTCGGAAAGGAAAAGAATTATAAAAAATCTTGTGGTGCAGCACTAGTTTATTTTTCATAAGGAATCCATTGCAAAAAAACTCCATCAAAATCAGACTAAAAATAAAAAATTGAAATTTTTAAATTCACCCCTTTTGGGCCCCATTTATCTCGTGAACTGTACATGCCACGTGAAATCTGTTGGCATATCCAGATTGGAAATTTTTTAAGAGTACACAGAAAGAAACCCCATCAAAATCCAATAAATAATAAAGATTCTACAGTCAAATATGTGAAAACACCCAATTTAAAGGGAAAATTCGCAAAAAAATAAAAATTCAATATTTTATTCCTCATATCTTAGTAAGATCATAAATATATGTATTACTGTTCAATTGTCTCGAATAACTGTACAAGACTGAATTAATTGTGAGCAGATACCGGTGCATCAACCGCCATATTGTC
>MJUU01035404.1:26264-78645 GCA_002080025.1 Modiolus philippinarum | reverse complement strand
GTTGAATTTCACTATGTGGTCTAGGAGGAGTTGTTGCCACAAAGTGTGTACCCATACGTCAGAGAGTAAAAAAATCAACCCCAAAAACAAGAAAAGAAAATCTAATCAAATTTTCAAATAGCAGGTGCACAATTGCAATATGTACTGAACATTCAGTGAAAGTTTTATTGAATTTCATCAAGTGGTCTAGGAGGAGTTGTTGCCACAAAGTAGATACCCTACGGCGGACGGACGAACGAACGGACGGAAGGACGGACGGACGGACAAATGGACGGACAGACACCATGATCACTATATACTGCCCGCTAAAGTGGGGGGTATAAATATCTATTTTTACCAGAACACATATTTTGACAAATGAGTTTTTTCCCTTTAAAATCTAGGTTTTAATTTTTATGATTTTATTCTAAAGCATTTGAATTATGATCCTTTTGTAGTAATTAATTTACATCAAAAAAAAATTCGAACTTAAATTTAAAGGCATAAAAATGTTTTTAAGCAAAATTTGTTGATATTTGCAAAACTGATAATTTTTCTTTTATACTAATGCAAAGAAATTTCTTTTAAAATATATATAATTTTCATTTTCTGGTAGAGTTTTGAACTAAATATGTTTGTGTCACTAGAAGGCCTGCATTCATTACTCAAGAGAGTAGACACTATGGCACTTAATTTCATAAGTAAAGACACTATGACAACAATCCTGATACCAGATCTGCATTTAAATGGCCTAGCAAGTTATGGTAGGAATAATACTCATAAGTATTGAATAAATCAGTAGATGTGCTTGAGAAAAGTACTTTATCTGAGTATATTCATACATTTAAGTATCATTTAGTCTAAATTGTGTTAAAATTGGCCTAAATATATGTCGCGAAAGCCTCTTACAGCAAATCTCCCTACTTGAGAAAATTTTTGGTAGGGAGATCTCCCTACTTGAGACAATTTTGGTAGGGAGATCTCCCTACTTGGGGCTTTCAAAGGTTAACAGGTATGGAAGTAGTAGTTAAAAAATAATATATTGTTTACAGGTAAAACATCTTTGACATTGCGTGTACAGTGATTAAAAATAATGTATATGATACAGGTAAAAAACCTTTGACATTATATGTACACTATTAGCAACAAAGGATTATTTTTAGAGTGGGCACTTTAAAACCCAGGGGTTTAAATGTAAAACAATCATTCTATGACTAATGAGTCTCGATGTCGTATGTTTTTCAGTGGCTGGAATGTTGATAATGTTGCTAATAGTGTACATATTTTTACCTGTATCATATACATCATCATTTAACTACTACTTCATTCTTCATGACCCACTTGTAGATAACATATTTGTCGAAATATATGGGTCGACCTTTTTATTGTTTCTATTCTTTTATTTTGCCATGTGTTTTTTGTGCTTTAGGTCACATTTTAGATTATAAATTCACCCCTTTTAACAGCTCACATGCTCATGTATCTCGTTATTTTGTTATTGGCCTTGAGAGTTGTTTCGCAAGACATATTTGTCTTAATGTGTTTGTAAAGTGTTTGAGTGACTTTCTGTATCTCTTTAGTCTAGAGTGGGCGACTTACTTTACAACAAAATGTATCTAAGACTAAATTCAGAGTGGGCGACTTGACTCGCATTCATCTATTGGGTCCAAAATTGTGGCAGTGCTTGTGCCTACATATATCTTGGAATTCAAGCAGGGGGTTTCATTATCTTCAGCTGTTTGGCTGCATGAATATGACAATTTTTTGTGCACCTTGCAGCAACTTTTCTGATTAAAACATACCTCTGATCCAGATCAGAAGACGGATATTTTTCAGAGTTTTTATCTTACCGTATATTAAATAATATAATTGTTGTAATCAAGGTGACGTATAATAAGTCCTTATTGTAATCGTATTTCATAGCACAATATGAATATCTTGAAATGAAATGTATTTTGAAAGGTATTTTGTATTGGTTTCTTAAGTAAAAGTTGGTCTTTTCCGTCATTGATCCGGCGTTTACATTTTGTCGACGTTGTGCAGATGCTTGTGTACTTTCATTTTCCAATATCACTTTTTTGTGTTTCCAATTCGAGTGATGGTACATGTATTTAACAGGTTGGGAACACGCTCTCACAATCGGGATATTGTATCCCGAACGATTTAGTTCACATAATGAAATGTTTTTTCTCCCCATTAAGTCAAAGCCCAGTGCCAGTGGAAAAAAAAAACGGATCAATAAGTTTAATGCCAACACAAGGATCGTTTACAATCCTTGTGAAAATATTCTCTATAATATCCGATGTGACATCACAAAGCTGAATTGACCAATCCAATCAGTCGATTTAAATCTTTCGCCCCCCAATGTAGGGTATCAAGACAAATCGGTACCTGGACATTTCGGTACTCAGCTTACTAGACATTTCGGTACTCGGTACTAGACAAATCGGGACTTGAAAATCGGTACCTGGACAGATCGGTACTTAAAAGAAATAAGATATACTTTCATAAATAATGAGTTGTTTTTGTTAGATATCGGGGTTTTTTATTCAAAGCAATTTGATAATCGTTGGTAGTTGTGCTTTTTTTTTTGGTGTGTTCCCAGAACGCCTACTGGATAAAAACAACACCTCATTAGGTACGGGGATTAGGGGCAGGCTTAGGGGGCATATCAAAAGGGTGCCAATTATTTAATTCACATTTTTTACCCATAATTTATATATGTATTTATGTAGACAAAACTAAAAAGAAGATACTCAGATAGTATGCAAAAATGACATTTTGATGCTGAAAATTTTGCAAAAAAAATAAATAAATAAATAAATAAATAAATAAAAAAATAAATTAAATGATATTAATTATAATAATACATTAAAAAAATAATTGTAGTAGAATAACAATTAATTGAAGAAATTAAAAGAAAAAATGTGTAATGGCTAAAAAATTATTCCGTACCGCGACAACGATGACGTGAAGACCTAAAAAATATCACACAAGCTTCCACAAAATTTTGTTCAAAACTAAGTAGTATCACCCTTAAGCATAGCTCTGTCCTCAGCTGATTTTGGCATTACTATTTAGATCCTTTGGGTAATTTGTTCTCTATCAGCATGTACACATATTTCGGAATATGGATTTCCAAATGTTTTGATTTGATTGCACTGAAGAGACATAAGTTGCAATTGTCTGAATGTGCATATGCAGAAACAAAATACACAGTACCTTATGTATTTAGGTATTTACAAAATAAACAAGACTTCTAAAGCACAGAATATACATGGGAATATAACAATCAGGAAAGATGAAGAGAGAAATACATAATCATTTACTAGTTATATACTGTCTTTAGTATTTCGGATACTTTTTTACTCACATGAGATTCTTTAAAATAATTTTCATAAATTTGATCATTATTTACTTTGCAAGATTTTCATTTTTTTAATTGCTCATGCTATTTCCACCTATTAAATACCTACTTATTACAGAATATCTAAAGGTAAAATTAATTGCAGTACCCTTTAGAAGGCCCCATAATCCTTAAACTTGATTAAATGTTGTTTTAGTCCAGTACAGGCCGATAAGTGATTAGTTTTTAACAAAAGAAATGGAACTCTTCATTAAACGAAACAAAAAAGGTCTACTCAGATTGTTTTCCGTAGTTACAAATTCCAAAAAGTTGTTTCTAACAGGAAAATTGAATGATTTTTTAAATCATGTATTTCATTAAGGTATAGAAATAATGTAAATGTTCGCCGTTTGATTGTAAAGTTTGTAATTAGTGAGTAAATTGCGGTTTAAGTGGACTGAATTCGGTGTCTATAATTCTGGATGAATTTAATATACATCTCCGGATTTTCTCCAAAATTGGCATACTGATTCATAAAGAATTGATAAATAGGTGTGCAAATTTTCATTTCCGCCCTTCCATGCATTTACCCAGAATAAAACCCCAAAGTTAGTGTATTCTGCTACAATACTGGCTCTATTTTTAGAAATGAAATCGAATTTACCTACATACGTCATGATTACAACTTACGAGTCAGAGGCCCATTCAGGTAATCGTAATTTGATTTTTGTCTATAGTGTGTTTTAATGTATTAAATGGAACAGTAAACATTCTACTACGGCTCCAAATAAATATTTAGATACAGAAATCTAGAAACATTCCCGTTAATTTCGTATAATTTTAACATAATGGGGTACATTGATCCCTGTGAGTGCCTCGGCGGTGTTTATAAATAACATTTACCGCCAAATAATGAACACAATGGAAAATACCACCCTCACTTATTCCTTGGTTACGGGATATCATTTTGGATCTTGAAAATATACATCTTTGAAATCAATTATTTCATATTTTCCCTTCAAGATTAATCCTTTGGCTACCTTTTAATACAGAAATTGTGTCCGCCCCGGTAATTTTTTGCCTTTTAATAATATTTTATTGTCGCCAGGTTAATTTTTGTGTGGTCGTAGTGAAGACATTTGACATCAACTATAAACAATTTAACGTGCAATAGCAGACCAATTGTTAACTTTTTATTTTGTAAATGTTTTTGTTTTACTAATGCATCGTTCCTTTGTGATTTATATACCCGAACAAGCTTAATATCTAGCCGTTACTATGGACCATCAACAGACGGCGTGTTTCTAAAATATGGCTGATGAAGTAGACGCCCACCTCATTAGCATGTTTAGAAGGGAGATAATTTCACACAATGACTTTTCGGACTGAGTAGGCGTTTTGGGAATAAACCTTTTTTAAAATATTTTTCACACATTTCAAAACAGTAAGTGCATGGGTTTAATTGGTATACAATTATATTCAATTATTCTTCTTTTACAAAATATAATTGTTGAATTAACAATCAATTTGTTTTTACTTCTTAAAATAACAACCAATTCATTTATAATTCATACATAGCTATGTTTGATTAAACCATTGTTAATCAGATTATCAATCTTAATTGCCAAATTTATTTTTTTTAATTATTTACCTATTATAAAATACAAGACTCGGTCACAGAAGCTAAAATTAGTTGAGAAATATAAGCCAAGATACAGTCTTACTATTAAAAGTAACTCCTATAACTTTCAGGAATTGAAAAAGATATGGTCACGAGATAGATCCCCCAAAAATAACAGCTCCTTTGAGAGTTTTATGAAATTTACCAAAACTAGACATATTAGAATCAAACATAAATTGCAGTATTCCTATTGGAAACAATCACTGTTAATGTAAGAAATTGAAAAAGGTGTGGTTGCTAGGTTGAATTCCAACAAATAATGGTCTTTGAGGGTTCCTAGAAATTTACCAGAACTAGAACAGGAGATTTTTGCCGTCTTTCTATTGAAAACAGCAATTCTTGATATAAGGAATTGAAACAGGTATGGTTGCTAGAAAGAATTAAAAAAAAATGATGTTTGAGAGTTTCAGCAAATTGATTCCCGGATTACAACTTTCTAGCACAAATAGCCTTGGAGAGCTCTTCAATTATGCAATTGGATATCGCGAAATCACTTTGAAAGGCTCTGAATCCACAGTGCACTACTGCAGATCATACTCTAGATAGTGTAGTGCCAAGTTTCTAACTTGTATCTGATAGAGTTCCAGATCTATCGGGAATCATTACAAACGGACGTAGGTAGCACGTACGTACAAACAGACGGACTGCATAACATAATCCCCCAATTTTACTAAGCGGGGGATAAATACACGTTAATTGGTACCTTTAGTATGTAATTCTCTACACGAATATATAAAATATCACCCAAAGTGGCCACCTCTGTGACCAGGAATCTAATTTTTTGTTAGTACCGAATTGTCCAACACAAGTCCCGAAATGTCTAGTACCGAGTACCGAAATGTCCGAGTCAGTACTGAATTGTCCAGGTGCCGAAATGTCTGGGTACCGATATGTCTAGGATTCCAATGTAGGCGGTGACACGATCGATGTTTACAGATATAATCGACGTGTTGTGTATGTGAAAATTGGATATTATAAATTGCAACATATTCAGTGTTATAATAACTATGATTCTGAAATTCAAATATGATGTTTATATTGATGTTCCAAATGCATATTCCGAGTTTCATTTAAATACAAATGTATCTTGCAATCAAAGTTGAAGTTACTTAGATATATAATGAATTGTGGACTTTTTCACCGTCTCCACAGGTAAAGTGTCCAGATGCCCTGATAAGAGAATTGTACAAGGATTGTTGAAGGATTGTTTATGTGTTCAATTTGAATGAGATATTATTAAAGCACCGGTCAAGTTTTGAAAATTGCCTCTTGTCAGATTTGCCAAAATTGTCAAAGATCAAAGGATTTGCCCCAAATATGCAAAAGCTTTGTGTGAGTCTCATACGAATCGTGTGACACTTGACAGGTCTGCTTGGGTTGTGTTTTCACTACAATTAACCTTGGTATATGTGCAGTTGAGTCTGATTAATCCGCCTGTCTGTTAATTTTTCCAGTCATTTCCTTCCCCAAGTAGTTCCGTCCCGAGTCATTCAGTCCCCAGTAGTTCCAGCCTCAAGTAGATCCAGCCCCAATTTTAAAGTAGTTCTGGTCCCATATTTAATTGGTGATTATTTATAATTAAAACCAACAAATTATAACATGTATAATGACTCTGCTTGTATATGCAAATGAATTCATTAATTAAATTACCGTATTCCTCATATTAAGCGCCCCTTACCCTTAATTTTGTTTGAAATCCGTAAGCGCCCCCTCAAAATTCCAACTAGAAATCGTAATTTCTGTATTTTTTTTGTACGTTTTCCGTCAATTGCGCATGCGTATGCACCTAAATTTCTGGTTGTAAACAATCGAGTTATATCATGTTTTTCGTTTTATTTAGGAACAAACAACCGATCAGAATTATTTTTGATGTCTGTTTGTCAAAGATTTCGATAGTTGAAGCATTTTACATTGATAACATCATGTACTTAAGAAAGATCAAAGAATTTCGTTACAAGAGCTTCGTTTTGGAACCCGGTTTTTATTCTTCTTAGTAAGCGCCCCCTTTTCGAATTTTCTTAGCGCCCTGGGCGCTTAATACAAGTTAAACGGTAATCAATTGTTTAACAAGCACTAATTAACTCGTTCTAGTATTTAAAGAAGCCCTTTAAAAAGGGATGTTTTCTTAAATAGGGGTGATGGAAGGGCATTAAATAATAAGAAACATAAAAATAATAATAATTGACTTATTTATATAAGCTGAGAAAAACTTTAATTACTTTGACGTTAACCTTAATTACAAAATCACTATTATCAGTTAAACATGTTAAAGCTTAGAAAAAAACATCTTGCATGTTTTGTAAATCATAATTTAGACAAAACGGGAAAAAAACAATGAAGCAAAATATTTGTTATTCATCTTGTATTCTTGTTCTCATCTGTTTGTTCATGACTGATGATTACCTGTATGCGGAAACAGGGATTAAACATTACTATATTGTAATGTATAGTCCGAAGTTACTGCACATTTGGTTTCTCCAGATGGCCATTTGGAAAACTCATGTCTTTTCAGTGCAGATAAAGTCAGACTCAGCTAAGGACAAGCCATGCAAGAGGGTGGTACTCCTTAGTTCTAAAATTTAGATAAAGCTGAAAGAGAACAAATACACATGTAACCCATAGGATCTAAAGGAAAAGCCAGATATAATACAAATTTAATGAAAACAGGTGGACTGCATGACGCCCAGGACACCCCTTATTTTCAGAGGAAAATGACCTCAAAGCAAATTTCTATGCACTGAAAACACTCAACATAAGAGGACGGGGAACCAAACTTGAAGTAACTACCACTTACCGGTAGGTAACAGTCATGTATGGGAAGTAACTACCGTTTCCAGTTTTAATTTCCGAATCGTGATCGAAGTAAACATTATGAATGTTATCATGAAAAATATCAGCTGTCATTGTAATCAATAATGGGATAAAATATATTGGGGACGGATTGACTTTGGGGCCGGAATTACATGTACTGGGGCCAGAACAACTGCGGCCGGAACTACTTGGGGTAGGGTCTACTTGTGGACAGACTGGTTTTGGGACGGAACTACTTGATACTATCCGGTAAATCCATCCACCATAAATTTCAGTGTATGTGACTTCTCTGTCGAATGTAAACTTGGTCTGCTTTATGTATGGTTTGCCTACATTCCAGCCCCTGGAAGATTCCTAAATATATGGTACAGTGTGGTAGCCATCTGTTTTCATAAACTAAATGTAATCAATCATGTCAATAAAAGAGGGGGAAAGCTATTATCCAGACAATATAACATGTCCAATGTTTACATTCATCTGATTGATATTCATAAGCTGTTATTAAAATAGGGAGCTTCTATTTGAAACAAAAATGATTTGATTTCTTCCTGCACATGGACAAGGTCACCTAACATGTAAACATATGTTAGCCACATGTTCCATAAATTTTCATGCTTTTAGGTATTGGTTTTCGTTAATATCGGTTCACATGCATGCAGTTCAATATTTTGTTTAAACTTTTACAATGTATTTAATAAGTTATTACAATTCATCAAGATATTATCAGGAATTCTGTAATCCAAAGCTTAGGTGGGCATATATACATGTACTGCACGACATCATAATATTTTTAGATATAATATTATTTTATAAATTTATATTTTATCATAAAAATTATTTTTATATTTGTATTTAATTATAAATTTTGGTTTTCATAAATAACGATGTAAATTCTATTTGGGAAACTTTGGTAGCTCGTAAAAGGAGGGGGAGCAGGAGGGGGTCTCATCCCAGAATAATGACTTTATTTTTTCTAAATCCCGAAACTACAAAGAAACTTAAAGACTTGTGATATCCTGGTTCCCGGTGAAATTATTTCCTGAAATCCCGGGCTTAAATCATAAAAATCCTGAAATCCCGAGCTTAAAAACATCTAATCCCGACGTCCGGAAAAAGGGCTGGCTCCCCCTCTAAAAGGGCTGTTGTAGACAGCTGAATAAAGAGAACTTCATTGAGAATTAACCATGTTAACGTAAATTGAATATTTGCAGCTTCAGTAGTCAGTGTACATCTTTCTATGTTACTTGAGAAATCAAAGGATAAAGAAAATTTAGCAGTATGATACATGAATAGATGATAAAATGAGTAGAATTACATTTATTTGATCAATAGGAACCTGCAAAATGAGGAGTTAAAAGGCCATGTAAGCTTTTGCCATCACATATGTCCGTCCGTCTGCCTGTCTGTCTGTCTGTCAACAATTTCAAAAATCTTTTCCTCTGAAACCATTGGTCCAAATGTAAACAAACTTGGCCTGAATCATTTCAGAGTATGGCTTCTCAAAATTGTGTTCAATTAGGCAGTAGCTCAAACAACACGGCTGGCGTTGCTAAAAATAGAAGTTAGGGGTACATTGCAGTTTTTGGCCAGTAACTCAAAAACCGTTACAGATATCAACTAGAGAATGAGTCTGTAAGACACGGATGCCCCACCAATAAATTTATCGCAACAGATTAACTCAAGTCAATTATTCATAAAATTAGTTCCCTGACACTGAATTGTGATGAAATCAAAAATTTAAGCAAAGTCATTCAACCATGAAATGTAGGTCATGGTCACCCAATTGTTTGTGAAATGTGCAGATCTCTTTTAGTTGAATGTTACAGTGAAATATTATAATGCTACAATACATATAGTTGAGAAATAGACTTAAACACAAAACTTAACCAAAGTCACTGAAGTGTAAAATGTAGGTCAAAGCCACCTAATTGTCAATGATTTGGGTTGTACTCATCAAGGCAATTAATTTGATGAAATATCATTGTCCTATAATGTGTAGTTGTTGAGAAATGGACTTTAAACGCAAAACTTAACCAAAGTCACTGAAGCGTAAAATGTAGGTCAAAGCCACCTAATTGTCAATGATTTGGGTAGTACTTATCAAGGCAATTAATTTGATGAAACATCATTGTCCTATAATGTGTAGTTGTTGAGAAATGGACTTTAACACAAAACTAATCCAGAGCCACTCAACCATGAAATATAGGTCAAAGTATCAAACTGCCTAGTGAACTATCGGTATGTAGTACTATCGAAGATCTACCTACTGGTCTACTATCATTGTTCTATACCATACAGTTTCTGAGAAATGGACTTAAATGCAAAACTTAACCGGAAGTACGGACGGTCGGAAGGACAGACAAGGGTAACACTATATGCCCCTTCCACATTCGTGGGCGGGGCATAAAAATCTGATGGAAGTTGAAATGATCAGCATGATGAGATCTACCTACTTTGCAATTTTAAAGAATATCTGAAAACCTATCTCGGAGTTACAGCCCTTTTCCGTAAAATTTTCAAAAGTTGAGCATTTTTTATTTTTTATTTCAAAAGTGAAACAGATAGAGGTCAAATGTAAATTAAAGAAATGTTCAGCATATCAAGATCTACCTACCCTGATCCAAATCCCTTGTAGGAGTGTTTGCCCTTTTTTCACAGAATTTTCAAAATTTTCATATTTTTGTCTTTTATTTCCAAAACTAAAGAAGATGAAGGTTAAGTGTAAATTGACAAAATTGCGGCCAAGAAAAGGTGGGAAAATTCAACATTGTCCGATTTCAAGGAAATTTGGTTTCCAAATAGATATTGATGTTGCGACTTCAAAACAGATGTTGGAAATTGTTTGTTGACCGCCATTTTAGAAATGGCTGCCAAAAAAGGCGGGAAAATTCAACATTGTCCGATTTCAATGAAATTTGGTATCCAAGTGGGAATTGATGTCACTACTTCAAAAGCAGTGTTGAAAATTGTTTGTTGACTGCCATTTTCATATGGCTGCCCAAAAAGGTGGAAAATTCAACATTGTCCAATACCAATGAAATTTGGTTTTCCAAATAGATATTGATGTTGTGACTTCAAAACTGGTGTTTCAAAATTGTTCGTGTGTCTGCCATTTTCAAAATGGCAACCAAAAAGGGTGGGAATATTCAACATTGTCCAATTTCAATGAAATTTGGTTTCCAAATAGGTATTCATGTTGCAACTTCAAAACTGATCTTGAAAATTGTTTGCTGACGGCAATTTTCAAAATGGCTGCCAAAAAAGGCAGGGAAAAATTTGGTTTCCAAATAGATATTGATGTGTTGAGACTTCAAAACTGATGTTGAAAATTGTTAATTGACTGCCATTTACAAAATGATGTCTCGACTTCAAAACTGGTGTTGAAAGTGGTTCTTAGCAAGAACCTTTTTTTTGTCAAAAAAGCCCAAGAAAGAAATATAGTAAAACATTATCAGACTTTAAATACAGTTCAAGATGTGTTGTTCAAGCTACCAAAGTTTGAGAGACTGAAGATCTAGATCAACTGTATAACTTACAATGTTATCTTGATTGTGGCAACTGAAAGCCAGGTGAGCGATACAGGCTCCTGGGAGCCTCTGGTTATGTATGATATTGCTTATAGGGTACTTTTGGAGTTCAATTATGCAGGATTTTCTGATGTGTAGGGGCGTTGGGTATGTGAACTTGCTCACTAAGGTTCTTTAATTGTTATTCTTGTTAGATGACTCTGAGGTGTGGGTGTATGACAGATTTATGGTCTCGGAGTAATTCTTTTACATGAAATGTCTAATGAATTGAATAATTTACTCATCATGCTGATAACATCTCACAATTAGGCACCGTAAAGTAGTAATTGTAACTTTTGTCTGAGCTTCTTCAAAGGGTTATAGTGTTGTTTTTAAACCAACTATAGAAGATTTCACTATATGTCATGCCAATACTCAAATGTACATTTATTATTCACTCTTTAACATGCAGAAACTCTAATATCATGTATATTACAGGTAGTAAAAAACTGATCTGTTTGACAAAAAAAATGGATGACCTAAGCCAGGTTACCATGGAAACCAAAGATGGTGATTTAGAAGATGAAGATAAGTTATGGAACATCACAGAGAAATTGGTAATAAAAAGACAGAAACATAATTTCTTTAGATAATTATAGTATAACTAATTGACTGTCCTGAATATCAATAAAAATGTAACGAGTGCCGAATAACGCAGAAGGATTTAACAAGTTGCGGAGCTTTGTTCCGCAATGAGTTTAATCCACTGCATTAATCGACACGAGTGACATTTTTATTGATATTCATGATAGTCAATTAGTTATACTTCTTATTTTTTCTATTCAAAAACTGAGATTTTAGATGCGGATTATTTTTTTCATTTCAATACGCCAGTTGTTTACTTGACGACGACACTAAAGAGATATTGTGATGTCGATTCATTAAGTAGTCATCCAGTGACTAGAAATCCTTTATTTTCACCGGTGACAATATGACATTTATTTAACCGAGAAAACTATATAAATCACCGCTATCTATATAATAAAGATAATAATCAGAGGACCATGAAAGATTGAAATTTTTCAATGAAATAAAAGTGATAATTAATTGTGAAATTATTTTCCATAATTTCACTCTAGACCACACAATAGACCTCGTCAACATTGTTGTTAAGTAAACTTCTCAGGAATAACATGGAAAACGTAGTTCATGATAAAAATCTTGAATTTAACAATTAAATATGCAAGGAATGATCTATATATTAAAAACAGTAACTAATCCTAGATTCTGATTGTGGAAAATATTCAACTCATGATAAAAAAACACTGAAATTCACTCATGCGCTCTGCTCATTTGTGAATGACTGTGTTATTTGATCATTCATTGAATATTTTGTGATAATCAGAATTTCGGATAGTATAAATACAACAGATGGTATAAATATGCTTGAGATGAACCCATAAAACCAGAGAATTAGAAAATTTCAGGGATTGATAACCCAGGACTAGAATATTTAATCTTTGAAAAGGACCCCAAAATATATCAAAATAAAAAAATGCAATGTACATTTTAGTTCCATCGTATTTTACGCTTTCTGTGCAGGTATGGTCTTGTAACGGTCTGTAGAAAAATTCAAGGTGAACATCACATGCAGCTCCAAAATCAGCAATGAATTGATATGGAGTATATATACATGAAACAATATGAATTTAACATGGGTTGGTTTGCAAGACAAGGAAATCTCACACACCCAAGGGCAAGATTAAACAATTACCACCCTAGATAGTGTGTTCCCAAGCGGTTTTTCTCCCCGAGATATTAAATTTCGAGAGGAGAGAAATCGCTGGGTCACACACTATCTAGGATGGTAACTGTTATATTATATTGAATTTTCTTGTTCACCTGTTGACCTTCCTATGCAACCCAACGCTAGTCGGTTAACCCAGCGAAATCTCAAATGTCATGTGACACGATTTTAACAAATCAGATTAAAGATATTTAAATGAGTATATAATATTAATGTTGTCTCAGTCGACGAGGCTTTTCCAAGTCAGAGACTATCTTATCTACCCTGTGGGTGTATGAGATTTACCTTGTCTTGCATACCTACCGGTGTTTGATTTGTTTTCTCACCCTACCAACACAAAGTGTCTGCTGCTCATTTTAACATTGGATATCATGTTACCTACTATCAAGGGTAGTGATTGATTTCTATCGACACTAAATAATTCAAAACATAATACATTAGTACACAGTCATTTACTTGGATTACTCTGGATTTTCATTTGTTTTTACTTATCTACGGTGAAATCATTGATCGGGAATTTGACCTTTGTGATGTTTGTTTACTGACGTGAGTTACTTCCCCTTAAGGACGTCACAAGATTCCAGCACGGGATTTTTGAATGGCATTTTTAACTTATAGCTGTCTATATGAAGATAACATTTTATCGGTTTTTGAAAATAACATCATCAAACACATCAATGTATGCTATTTATCACTTCTGTTGCGATGGTAATACGGTCCAAACTGAAAAATCATCCAGGATGATGATGACCATAATTTCGGGGGAAATAGTGTGTGTAACTTGTCTCAACCACGGATGAGACTGAAAAATCTCACCATGCTTTGGTTACATAGAAAGCACTACAGGTAGGGTGAGAAAAAGTTTCTGCAAATACATGGTTAGTGCATCCAAACGAGAAATTCTAAATTTAAGGCTCTGTTATCCTACCTGTATCACAAAAAGTGGAATTTTCTACATTATCAGATCACAAAACATCACAGATTCACTAGTGCACTTGGTGATACACAGAAGATTCCATTTAATTTTTTATGCCATTGAGAATCGAAGATTCATTTGGCATATAGTTTTTGGTCTGTTTTTTTTTGCACCCCCTGCAAATAAAGTTTGGGGGGGTATATAGGAATCACCCTGTCCGTCCCTCTGTCTGTCTGTCCATGTTCCTTGTCAGTGCATGTTCTCCTCAAAGGCTGCTTGTATTTTGATGAAATGTTACACAATGTAGTGATATGGTTGCAGTTCAAAATTTTTAAGGGGAGATAATTCGTCTTTTAATATTATAGGGCAAAAAATGGGGGATAAACCTTGTCAGCACATGTTTATCTAAATGGCTGCTTAGATTTGATAAAGCGTTACACAGTTATAGTATACCACCTGAAGATGTGCATGAAGTGATATGGTTTCTGCCAGAAATTTTAAAGGGTAGATAATTTGACTTTGAATATTTTCTGGAAAGGGGGACCTTGTCAGGGCATGTTCTCCTAAACAGCTGCTAGGAGTTCGATGAAATGTTGCACAGTTATAGTACACTATCTGAAGATGTACATGAAGTATGATGGTTGCCGCATGAAATTTTGAAGGTTTGAATATTATTTGGCAATGGGGGATGAACCTTGTCAGTGCATGTTCTCCTAAACGGCTGCTTAGATTTTGATGAAATGTTACACAGTTGTAGTACACCACCTGAAGATGTGCTTGAAGTTATATGGTTCCTGCCTGGAATTTTGATGGGGAGATAATTTGACTTTGAATATTTTCTGGAAAAGAGGCGAACGAACCTTGTCAGTGCATGTTCTCCTAAACGGCTGCTTGAATTTTGATGAAATGGTACACTGTTGCAGTTCACCACCTGAAGATGTGCATGAAGGTATAAGGTTGCTGTCCAAAATTTTGATGGGGAAATATTTCATCTTTGAATATTTTCTGGATAAAGGGGAGGTATATCATTTTGTTCTATGTCCAAGACTGTATTGTGTCCACACACACTTAGATTTACACTTGCCATATTGATTCGGGGTTCAATTAGGGGAGTATAACTGGCTCCCATCCGGTGACAGCACTAGTTATTGTCTCGCTCGATACGAAAGGGGCGGAAAGGGAGACATATGCGTACAAAGTATGACGGCGGCGGCAGCGGCGTAAACTTTCATGTTAAGTTTTTGTGATAAGGTCATTTTCTTAGTTACTATAAATGGTACGTTAATGATATTTGGTATATAGGTTGGTCTTGAGCAGTACATGACAATCTGCTATATGGTTTTTGTCTGTGACCTCAATTTCACGGTCCAATGAACATCGTAAATTTTTGTGCTTAGTTTAGTTTCTCAGTAACTATAGGTGGTAGGTCAATGATATTTGGTATGTAGATTGTTCTTAGGTAGTACTTGACAGTCTGTCATATGGCTTTTGTCCTTGACCTCAATTTCCCGGTCTAGTGAGCATGTTAAGTTTTTGTGATTAGGTCATTTTCTCAGTAACTATAATTGGTAGGTCAATGATATTTGGTATATAGGTTGTTCTTGAGTAGTACTTGACAATCTGCTAAATGATTTTTGTCTGTGACCTCAATTTCATGGTCCAATGAACTTGTTAAGTTGCTGTGCTTAGTTTAGTTTCTCAGTAACTATAAGTGGTAGGTCAATGATATATGGTATGGAAGTTGGTCTTAGGTAGTACATGACAGTCTGTCATGTGGCTTTTGTCCTTGACCTAAATTTTATGGTCTAGTGAGAAAGTTTTTGTGATGAGGTCATTTTCTCAGTAATTATAAATGGTAAGTCAATGATATTTGGTATATAGGTTGGTCTTGGGTAGCCATATGGATTTTGTCTGTGACCTCAATTTCACGATCCAGTGATCATGTTTAGTTTCCCAGTATCTATTAATGTAAGGTCAATAATATTTGGTATTTGGGTTTGTCTTAAATGGAACATGACAATCTGCTGTTTGGCTTTGGCCCTTGACCTCATTTTCACGGTCTAATGAACATGATTGGTTTTTCAGTATCTATCAGTTGTCACTGATATTTTCGCTTTTGGTGATTCATGACAGTCTGCTCTATTGCTTCTGTCACTTACCCGAATTTCACTGTCTAGCGAATATGTTTAGTTTTCTGATTTAGTCAGTTTGAGAATTCACATCAATTTTGCGACCATGAAGAAACGGGCGAGACATTAATTTGGGTCTACACTTGTTTTTTTTTATTGTGTTTTAGCTCACCTGGCCTAAAAGGCCATGTGAGCTTTTGCCATCACTATGCGTCCGTCGTCTGTCTGTCTGTCAACAATTTCAAAAATCTTTTCCTCTGAAACCACTGGGCCAAATGTAACCAAACTTGGCCTGAATCATCATCAGGGAATGGCTTCTCAAACTGATGTTCAGTTTGTCCCTCTGTCAAACAACATTGCCACCATTGCTTAAATTAGAACTTGGGGATAAATTGCAGTTTTTGGTTAATAACCCGAAAACCGTTCTAGATATCAAAAATCTGACATGAGATAAAAACGATCAGCATTATAAGATCTATCCACTGTGCAATTTTGAAGAAAATCTGAAACCCATCTCGGAGTTATAGCCCTTTTTCTGTTAAATTTTAAAAATTTTTGCATTTTTTATTTTTTTATTTCAAAAAGTGTAACAGATAGAGGTCAAGTATAATTGCAAAAATGTTCAAATTGTTTGTTGACCGCCATTTTCAAAATGGCTGCCAAAAAAGGCGGGAAAATTCAACATTGTCCACTTTCAATGATATTTGGTTTCCAAATTGGTCTTGATGTCGTAACTTCAAAACTGATGTTAAAAATTGTTCATTGACCGTCATTTTTAAAATGGCCACCAAAAAAGGCAGGAAAATTCATCATTGTCCGATTTCAATGAAATTTGATTTCCAAGTAGATATTGATGTTGCGACTTCAAAACCGATGTTGAAAATTGTTTGTTGACTGCTATTTACAAAATGACATCTCGACTTCAAAACTGGTGTCAAAAGTGGTCCTTAGCAAGAACGTTTTTTGTCAAAAAAGCCCAACAAAGAAATATAGTAAAACATGATCAGACTTTAAAAACAGTTCAAGATATTGGAGGTGTTTGAGCTACGAAAGTTTGAGCAACTGAAGATCAACTGTATAACTTACAATGTTATCTTGATTGTGGCAACTGAAAGCCAGGTGAGTGATACAGGCTCCTGGGAGACTCTGGTTTGCAAAATACTTTAACATTGGGTACACATTCATATTTTTTAGGCATATTCCTTATGGCAAAATCCTTCAAAGGGTACCAGAAATTAACCTTGACATATGACTAATTTTGTGAAAAAAAAATGAACAGACATTAACAATTGGGTTTATCTTTTGAATGGTGTGATAGGGCCTTAATAAGACCTTTCAGCTGGTACTCAAATATTTGACCTTGTCATTTGTGACTCCAACTTAGGCATGTTAACAACTTCATAAAAACTTTTAACATTTTGAATGGTTAGTCATAGGGTTTTATATATTTATGTGTATCCTTATAGAAAAAAAGAAGGGAAATGCAGAATGTGTCAAAGAGGCAACGTCCCAAAGGGGAGTTATAACAACTCAAAGCCACCATAAGATCTTCAATGAACGGTGAGGAAACCCCACATCCAACGGCAGGTCGGAGTCGACCCTAAATAAAGAGTTATCAAGTTCAGCAAAATAAACAACATCCTAGACGTAGACTTACATTCAAGTTTACATCTGAGTTCAGATCTCAGTCACTATACATGGTAGGTTCATGTAACCTTGCACATGCATGCATTTCTGATGGTAGGTCAGCATCCAGGCAAAATTAGGTAGCTTTGACATATATTTTCTGTTTGATTGACTTACATCCAAATTTATTGTAGAGTTCAGATCTCAGTCACTGTACATGTTAGGATCATGTAAACTTGCATATGCATGCATCTCTGACAATGTGCCATAATGAGGCGAACTTTGTAATTGTTGATTACCTATGTTTTTCTGATGATTCTTATTACACATTTTTGCAGGTTGAAAAGTTTTACTTCCTTGGGAAACAGTGTGTATTTTTACCTGATGAATCTTATATCATATTTCATATTTTTTCAGGTTGAAAAGTTTTATAACCTTGGAAAAGAATGTATATTTTTATCTGTTGATGAGGATGACCTTCAGTGTCGCTGCACAAAAATGGGAAATAAATTTTTAGCATCGAGACCCAAATGGTCAAAAGTTTTCAGAGATTTTTGTGGTAGGTGGTAGATTAGTGAAAGTACTTTTTAGTGCGAGGGGTAGGGCAGGTGATTATTGAGATACTCGACCATTTGTTGTTAATTAAAATTACTATCATTCAATGCAAAATATACAAAAAAATTGTATTATTATCCAGCTATCTATTATTAATCAGTTTTTGGCCCTTTATGTATTTCTGGAATAAAATGACCATCTGTCTATATACCATAGATTAACTAGACACATAGTAGAGTTCATGTACCAGTCTGTGCCTTTAGCCACTAGCCCTTTGCCCAAGACTAGCAAAATCAGTCTCGGGCTAGTAAAAATTTGAAGTCACTTAGCCCCGTGGGCTAGATAAGATTGTACCATATTAACAAAGAATCTTCTATAAGGGCTAGTGAAATTGAGTTCAGGCTAGTACAATGTGGGACCTTACTAGCCCCTTAGGGCTAGTGAATGAATTAGTTTTTGGCACAGACTGTTGTACAAATAACAGCAAAAGAATACTAAAGGTTCAAACCATATGAAAATGCCCAGAGAAAGAGGCAAAGCAAGAAATACTGAAAACAGAAGAGAGAAGATGTGCAATATTAACAAAACATACAAGTAAAACATTCATACAAAAATGATAGGTTTCCATGTTAAATCCAGGGCTTTCAAGTGGATTTGGGTTTCCAGAGTGAGACAGGGGTCTGGAGCTTTGCCCATCTAGATTTTAGGCTCATCTGGCTAAAGCCAGGTTGTGCTTTTACCATCACTTTGTGTCTGTCATCCATCCGGAGTAAACTTTTCATTCAAAGATCTCCACTGAAGTTACATGTAGTTGGAACCAAACTTGGCAAAATTAGTCTTTTGGTTTTCCCTACAAAAAAAGATGTTTTACAGGTCTGTTCTATTTCCAAGATGGCCACCAGTGGGGAACATATAGTTTTAACATTTGACCCTATGGGAAAGCACTTTCAAAGATCTTCTGCTCTGTATCTGCTTAGCAAGTTGCAACAAAACTTGGGAACAATAGTGCTAGGATTGTCCCCAGTAAAAAAGGTGTTTTTCATGTTGAAGATGGCAGCTAGTGGGGAACAAAAAGCTTTTACATTGGACCCTGTGGGAAAACACATTCAAAGATCTTCTCCTCTGAAACTGCATAGCCAATTGGAACCAAATTTAGCCACAATAGTTCTTGGGTTGTCCCCTGCAAAAAAGTGTTTCTCGTGTCTGTGCTATACACAAGATGGCCACCAGTGAGGAACATAGTTTTAACATTGGACCCTATCAGAAAACATGTACATTCAAAGATATTCTTCTCTGAAACTATTTAGCCAATTGAAAACTAACTTTGTCACAATCATCCTTTAGTGGTCCCCTTCAGAAAAGGTGTTTTTAAGGTTCTGGCAATATCCAAGATGGCCTCAAGCAGGGAACATAGTTTTAACATGGACCTCATGGGAAAACACATTCAAAGATCTTCTCCTCTGAAACTGCTAACCAATCGGAACTAAATTTGGCCACAATTGTCCTTGGGTAATCCCCTGCAAAAAAGGTGTTTTTCAGGTCCATGCAATATCTAAGATGGCCTCCATCAGGGAACATAGTTTTAACATTAGTCCCTTATTGGAAAACTCATTCAAAGATCTTTTCCGCTGAAACTGATGATGAGCCAATTGGAACCACACTTGGCCACAATAGTCCTTTGGTGGTCCCCTGCAAAAAGGGTGTCTTTCATGTCCTCACTATATCCCAGATGGCCACCAAGGGGAGCATAGTTTTACAAGGACCCTATTGGAGACCACATTCAAAGATCTCCTCCTCTGAAACTACTGTGCCAATTGGAAACAAATTTTGTCATAAGTTGGTCCCTTGTAGGTAGAAAAAGTGTTTTTCAGGTCTGCTTTATATCAAAGACAGCTGCCATCGAGGAACATCTGTTTAACTTTGGACTACTGGAAAACACATTCATAAATTTCCTTCTCTGGTGCTACTGAACCACTTTGAAACAAATTTGGACATGATATTCTTTGGGTGGTACAGTGCAAAAAAGGTGTTTTCCAGTGAGGAGGCTGCGATCAGGGAAAATAGTTTAATATTAATCCTTATGGGAAAGCTTTAAAAGATTTTCCTCTGAAACTGCTTAGCCAATTGGAAGCAGTTTTTTCCACAATGTAGTACCCTGCAAGGAAAATTTCTTATCTGGTTCACACTTTACTGAGAATGGCTGCCAGCAGGGAACATAGTTAAACATTGATCCCTGTAGGAAACACTAGCAGAGGTCTTCTGCCCTTAAATTACTGGGCATTTTGGAATTATAGTATATCTTTGGCCTTATTAACATAGACTGTCTATGTTAGTCAAGGTAAGTGATACAGGCTCTTGAGAACCTCTTGTTCTTAGCTCACCTGACCCAAATGGGTCCTCCTTCCTTTGTCTGTTGATTTTTCACATTTTCGTCTTCTCCCCTGAAACTAATGAAGCAAATTCAACCAAACTGTATGGAAGGTCCAATCCTTAACAAAGATTGCTCATTTCCTTCCCATCCAACAAAAAACAAACTGTTGTATTGATGTTAAGTTTGATATTTTCAACACCTTGAAATTGTTTTTAGCATAAAATTAACAGAAGTTACAAAATTTATAAACCTTATTTGAACATATAGAGCTAATGCATAAAATTATCAGAGTCAATTTAACAAAAATTGCTAAATAACCACATACATTTAACACTTTACCAATCATGCTATATTGTGTCCTTTTGCTGAAGGACATGGTGGATAATGAAATGATTCTTGTATTGGCATAAAAAATATAAAAAACATTTGTTGAAGAGAACCTTTCTTTCCATTTCAGTCTGCTCCGTTAAACACTAGTCGGATACAGTGATTCAGACAAGTAAAAGTTTCAGAAAATGTTTACAAGTATATATATAAGAAAAAATTTGAAAAATAATTTTCGGACTAGTATCTGACAAAAATTTTGGCGCAGACTGCATTTTATGATATTTCAATTCATAAAGACTTAACGATTTCAAACGCTAGTTACATTTATTGATAAAATAAAATTAATTATTGTGCTTTCATCAAACATGTCAAATCTTCATTGGAATTAATTCATGTGTTATTGATTGAAGATAATAAATGTTCAATATTGTATTTTTCAGTAAATTTCTACAGCACTGGTTTCACATCTGAACAGGACAATGTGATAGACAATGGGGTATTAATATTATTTTTAGTTTTATTACTTGTTGTTTACCATCCATTCACCTAAGTCTATTCAGAACAAGATTCAGTAAAGCAACATAATTTCTATGGATTTTTCTTGACATTAACTTTTAGCTTTCAAAAAGTAAGTTGATAAGTATAGGCCTAACCAGTCTAAAGCTAAATACAGCAGTCTAAAAGGACAAAAATTACAAAACTGGTAATTTCATCCCAATTGGCCGATTTTTAGCTCACCTCACAAAGTGAGGGGGCTTATTCAATACCCCTAGCGTTGGTGTCTGCATCGGGTTTGGAAGCTTACTGACATGCCCCACATCAATCATATTGGTATGTATGATGCATTTCGGGATGACAGCTGGAATGCATGCTTCGGATGCTGTCTGTGACCTACATTGTATGCATGAGTGACTTGGTTAGGTAGAATGGTTAAAGTCCATTCCTGCTTACTGACATGGCCCACATCAACCATATTGGTATGTATGATGCATTTTGGGATGACAACAACAATGCATGCTTCGGAAGCAGTCTGTAAACTTCAATTTATGCATGACTAAATCTGTTAAAAAGAATGATTCTAATATGGGAACAATGGAAACCATGACGACTAGCCATATGAAAATCTCCAATAACATAATGAGCGGCTTCACAACAGTCTTTACGCTGAAATTGACGACGTCACAATATGTTTTGTGCACAAAAACGTCAGTAAATCTGAAGTTATGGCTGTCCTTACCATGCGCGTTACCATGGACACTATAGGTCCGCTCAGATCATGAAATGTCATATTAGAATCGAAATAATTCATGTTCGCCGTTGGTTCGTAGTCGATTTACATATGGGTGTCCATTATTTTTGTTTATTTTACCCCTCGCTCAGCTACGCTTTGCTCTGGGTAAAATATTAACGAAAATAATGGCCACCCATATGTAAATCTCCAACCAACCACCGGGCCCATGAATTATTTCTTAATTATAGTCCATTCCTGTTTACTGACATGAGCAACATGTGACAATGCTGTGCAACTAGGTGAGCTTAGCAAGCTGTGGCTGCTTTCTATGTTTTATGTTTTCTTGTTGATCATGTGTCCAAGTGCAAGATGGTATAGCATACTTAAATATCTTTCATGAGCATTTCTTTTGTTATTCAAAACACTTTAATTCTGCAAATGCCTTGGACTTTTCCATATCTCTTTTGTCTTTCCTTTGATTCTCTGGATTTGGAAGCACTTAAGCTGATTATTTACCTAAAATTATTTACTTACCCCGAATTATTTACCTCAAATTATTTACTTACCCCAAATTATTTACCTCAAATTATTTACATACCCTGAATTATTTACCTCAAATTATTTACTTACCTCGAATTATTTACCTCATTAATTTTTATGCATATTCATTCCTTTGTCGTATGTTTAACTTTGACCTTATGTTATGTTTCACCTAAATATTAGATGAAGTTTTAAGTTTCATGTGGGAAAATTGCTCAGTCCAAGGATCGAACCTGCGCTTCCTTTCTGTAATATCAAGGCGATCAATCGCCTTTCATAATTTGCCGTGGCTACCATCAAAGGGTTAACGGACAGATGTAAGTTAACGGACAGATGTAAGAAAATATATTTAAAGTGACAACAGATCGATAACTCAGGTAATTTTTAAAATACAATCTATTGGGTATTTATATAATTAAAGTAAACAAATATCTGAAATATAAAAGGAAACTTTTTCGTATGAAGAACAAAACATAAATTTATTAACTAATTGATATATGTAGCCTAAATAAACTGATATAAATAAACATGAGATGAAGATTCTATTCCAAGGGCGGGATGTCAGCATTTAGTTTTAGATATATACTTTCAAGTATTTTTCATATTCGGCAGTATTTTTTTTTTATATTCCAGGTCTTTAAGTTAGTTAAATATGTTTCAGCGTAATTAATTGAATTAAAGTGCTTTGTAAGAAAAGGGGTCTTGACCACCCCTTTTCTTACCAAGCACTTTAATTCAATTAATTACTCTGAAACATACTTTAACTATTACTAATATTCAAGTCTCACGATACAATAAAATACACAAATGTACCACAAAATAATGTTGACATGTTCCAGTTAACTGTGTCAGGAGTTTAACTGGGTAGAATAAGACTATCTGATATACATTTTTATTATATTATTATATTATATTATTTGCGGTGAAAGATTGAAATTTCTCAGTGAAATAAAAGTGATAATTAACTGTGAAATTATTTTCCATAATTTCACTCTAGGAAGTGACGTCACAATAGACGTTGTCAACGTCGTTGTTAAGAAAACGTCTCAGCGGATTAACATCTAAATGTAGTTCACGCAATGAATCTTAGAATAAACCAATAAATATTACAGAATAAGATCTATATAATAAAAACAATAACTAATCCTAGATTCTGATTATCGAAAATATTCAACTCATGATCGAAAACGCTTTAATTCACTCATGTGCTGCGTGCATTCGTGAATTACTGCGTTATTCGATCATTCGTTGAATATTTTGCGATAATCAGAATCTAGGATTAGTTATAGTATAAATCACCCCTCATGTGAGAAATTATACGTCTATGTAAAAAACATAACCATGAATAATTCAAAGTCCATTGGTAATTAAGACAAAATGACTACATGCTAGATATTGTCTAATGGATATAAAGAATATGGATGTAGCATTGCTAGACAATTAGAAATTCAAATGAATTGCACGAATTTACTATGAGGTATGAGCAAAGCTCATAGTTGAAGGCCTCATGGTGACTTCAAGATGAAGAACAAGAACAAAAGCTCTGCTCCATTTCTTGGCTTTGCCTTGAATTTATAAAGACTGTCTTATGTGCATTTACTCCATATCCTTTCCTTGTTAATATGAGTAAGATGAAAAATATATGACTGATACCATGTTTTTTTTCTTGATTACATGAAAAATTAATTATTTTATGGTGCCTCACTCATCAACCTTTTGAATTTGTGTCAGATTTCAGAACTCCTCTGGTTTTCTCCAGTTTGATGGCTTAAAGAATTTTGCACACATACCCCCACTTTTTATTTCATGAATGTCTTTTATAGGTGAAATGAAGACACCTGACAAGTTTTCATGAAATTCTTGATATAACTAACTTCCTAGCTTTCAAACAAAAAATAGTCCCCATGTTAAACTAATGAAAAACCCATAGAAATCCATTTTCCGCCAAATTTTTAATGACTTGTATCTCCTTTAAAAGTACACAGACCTATATATTCATTTTTACTATTTCGTTTAGTCTACAATGCTTCATCAGTCAAAATAGGTTTCAAGAAATCCTTGACATAAACAACAGCAGGAGTGAGCCTCTTTATGATGAATTATGGAATCACATGATCAAATATTATAACTTTATGATGAGTGTCACATGATGTGACTTGTACCCTCAGTCAATTATTTTAAAGATAACTCATGTATTTTTCAGGACAATGATGTAGATGATAATATTGAGACAACAGAGAAAGACGAAGTTGATACCAGTGGTGATAAGACAAAATTCACAAGTATAAGATCAGGTATAGTTGAACCCCCTGAAACTTGTCACTCTGAAAACTTGCATCGTCTAGGAACATAACTTCTGGTGTTGGTCTAGACATTTTGTTACATATATATAAACCTTCAAATACCAGCCCTCAGAATTTCGAAATTCCACAGCTGTATAGATAGCTCCCAAATTATATTTTTCATTCAAATTCAACTCTAGATACAAGGCAATTTTACTGACATTGAAATAAATCACGTTTTTTAAGGCAAGGTCTCTGCCTTCTAGCTGTTAGGTAAAGCCATCTTGAAAATAGTCTGTTTCATCCAGACTCTTACATTTAGGAAATTACTTTATGAAAAGAGTCCGAGTGATCCAGAAAAAACGCGTACGGCTTACCAGTTATTCATACGAAGGCACAAAAAATAATCCATTCATATGGCAGTACTGTGTCCATTTCATGATCAACTACATCGTTTTATGTGTGTATTGTATTTATCTAATGCCTTTTAAAAGATACAATGTTTTTTATTTAATCTCAGAGGACTTAAATTGATATTCGAAATTCACGATTCGGTTCATTCATAAAAATTTCCTGTGGCGCGCAGTTTTTATGAATGGATACATAGTAACTTCTAGTTTCGCTGTTGTAACCAGAGTTGTTAACCCTCCCGGTCACACCGTGAGGCTACCGGTTTCGGCAGCCGGTCTCACGTCTACCGATATGCCTCTGAAAGCTCCCGATATTAAAATTTTCTCTCAAAACACCGGAAGTAAATATTGGCTGTTCCAATCACACCCTGCGAAGTAAACAAAGGCTGTTCCATTCACATCCCGCCTAACGAGATTACGCGAGAACACGAATCAGCTTTGTATTGACGACAAAATGGCGTCGCCTCCGCGAAAAGGGAAGAGATACAATTCAAAATTCCAAAACAAGTTTAGCTTTTTTAAAAAGCTTCCCGGTTTATAGCCATCAATACATTTATTGGGCATATATATATGTAACAAAGAATTAAATAAATGGAATGATTGTTCAATCTGTGATAAAATGTACTACATCCTTTTAAGCTCATATTGTCTACATTTATTGACAAATATATACATACAATTAGTTTTACAAATATACTGGCATCCCTAGGAGCAACGAATCCATACCCATGTGTATGGATACATTTATAAACTGTAAAAAATGCTTTATATCAAAATATTAAATTTCAACCTGTTAAACGAAATTTTATGAAATACTCAAACAATATTTGGTTTAAAGCTGCGACAAAACAGTTTCATTAGTGTTCGGGGCCATAGATATAAAATTATGCACATTTCCCATATCGGAAGCCCTTAGATAATAATACCAGAGAAAATCTGCTGATCGGATCAGATTCCGACCTTTTTAAAATATAGTTTGACGGATTCCTAAAGCTACCATGGCAACCGGGAATAAAGAATCGATTGCTTTTCCCTATACCAGTTGACTCCATTATAGCTAGTTTGGGTATTTGTCGTCCCTTACTTGTCCACGGTTGTATTTTGCAAACTGATTACATTGAAGGCAATGACAATGTAATCATATATGAGGCAATCAGTTAAAAGATAAATTCAAGTTTTTCCAATGTCTCCTCGAATGGTTTATATCGATGTGCAAATCAGGGGAATTACGGGGACGACGCACATCATTTAGCACCAGTATTACGCCGGAACTTCTGACCAATGAGCAAGCTTTGTTTTCGTTTCTGCAGACATGCATGCAGCAAACCATTCTAGTACCCGATTTCCATGGAAACCGGGAATAAATGGATAAAAGAGATGGACTTTTTGAGCAAGAGTGATAAATATATACACGCAGTGTTTCTGTTGTGTGGCATAACCTTTTCCGTAGTGCACGGAGGATGAAATGACGTTGTTTGCCATAGAGAAACAGAGGGACACAAATGTAGTGCTCGACTTCGGACTCAAAATGCTGAAATTCTGTTTACATTATTCACAGTAACTTCGGTGTTTTGTTATTTGTAGCTGAGCACAACCTACCATTCTCAGTAGCTTGCACTGGTGAGACATAAGTTGGCGAAATGCCCATATGTAGATAGTAAATTTACAGTGACTTCGTTATTTAGTTATTTAATCATATGCAAAAATAATGAAACTTAAGAACTATATGACTTGACAGAGGAAGTGACAAAATTAGAAATATCAACATTAATTAAGCCACCGAGTGTAACACTTGTATTCGGGCTTGTACTTTGGAATACTTACATGTACCAACAAAGAGGAGCAAGACAATGAAATGTAAATAAATAGAGTTTTAAATAAATTGCCAACAACCCATATAAAAACTGAAAAGACAACCTAAACCAGGAAGGAAAATTTCGGATTTTAATTCTTGAAAAAATTAAATGCCAATATTTCAGCAAAACAGTAATAATTACAGAACTTCTGGAATACCCAGGAACCTGCCTTAACAGCATTCCATGCTTTGATTTAATATTGACATTTACATATTTATTAGTGTATTTTAACAGATTTCGGCCATCCATGATTGAAATTTGCCAAAATGAAAAGAAATATTCTTAAAAATTTATCCAGGTCTAAATTGGTGTTGAATTCCATATCTTGCACATCCAATATTGAAATTGGTTAGATTTGTTAATCTTGTTGATATATACTTCACAAAAAAAACAAAAAAAAGGTGGTGTTATTAAAAAAATGGCTTAAAATTACATTATTTTGCATTTTGTAATTTTGTGTACTGGTAATAATTCAAAATTTTGAATAATACTGTTTTAACTATCGTATCATTCAGTGTTGTATTTACTTTCTCACATTCGAGAGGAGTCAAACCTCTGACCATGCACATGGCCTGCCATATGAATGTATGTTTTGTTTTGTTTCGCTTTGCTTTGTATTTTTAGCCCCCCAAAGGGTCAGTGTGAGCTTTTGCCATCACTTGTCTTCCGTCCGTCCGTGGTCTGTTAACTTTTCACCTTTTCATCTTCTCCTCTGAAACCACTGATGCAAATTCAACCAAACTTTACAGGAATGATGTACTAAAGGTCCTTTACAAAGATTGCTCATTTTATTCCGATCCAATAAAAAACATGGCCGCCAGGGCGGAACCTAGATTCAACATTGGAGCCTATGGGAAAAATCACATTTTCATCTTCTGCTCTGAAACTGCTGAACCAAATTCAACTAAACTTTGCAGAAATGACATACTAAAGGTCCTGTACAAAGATTGCTTATTTTGTTCCGAATAAAATACATGACCGCCAGAATGGAACATAATTTAACATTGGACCGTATGAGAAAATCTTATTTTGATCTTCTCCTCTGAAACCACTGAAGCAAATTCAACCAAACTTTACAGGAATGATGTACTAAAGGTCCTTTAGATAGTTTGCTCATTTCGTTCTGATCCAATAAAAAACATGGCCACAAGCATGGAACATAGTTTAACATTGGACCCTATTGGAAATTCACATATTCCATCTTCTCTGAAATTGCAGAAGCAAATTCAACCAAACTTTACAGTAATGATGTACTGAAGGTCCTTTACAAAGATTTATGATTTTGTTCTGATCCAATAAAATACATGGCCACAAGCATGGAACATAGTTTAACATTGGACCCTATGGGAAAAATCACATTGTCATCTTCTCCTCTGAAAAGGCAAATTCAAGCAAACTTTACAGGAATGATGTACTAAAGTTCCTTTACAAAGTTTGCTCATTTCATTCCGATCTGATTAAAAACACTGCCACCAGCACGGAACATAGTTTAACATTAGACTTTATGGGAAAATCACATTTTTCATCTTCTCCTTTGAAACTGCTGTTGCAAATTAAGTCAAACTTTATTGAAATGATGTACTAAAGGTTCTTTACAAAGATTGCCCATTTTGTTTCCATTTGACAAAAAAACATGGCGGCCAGCACGGAATGTAGGTTTTACATTGGACTTTATGGGAAAAATCATATTTTCATCATCTTCTCTGAAACTGTTGAAGCAAATTTAACTAAACTGTGTTGGAATGATGTATAGAAGGTCCTTTGCAAAGTTTACTTATTTCAATAGGACAAAAAACATAAGTGCTGATGGATAACAGCTAAACATTAGACCACATTGGTAAAAAAAACATCATTTTTGGTTATGCATGGCAGAGAATTATTTTGTCAGATGAGCAATACAGTCTCTGAGCCTCTAGTTTTTCTAATTCCATCTTATAAACATGAAACTTTATTGTGAAACGTTATTATGAAACATAATGATTTTGTTATTATTTTCTTTCCAAGTGAGACATAAAGGTTACTTTCGGGCAAAGGCGACTGCGTCCTTAACTTTCCTCAAGTCTATTCCAAAATGACTCGTACAGGTCATCCAGGCACTGTAAGGAATGGTATTAAGGAAGGCCAATATACAGAGGGAGCACTGATTATACATGAGACATCTGAAAAAATGGTTGTCCATACTACAGTATTTAGCAGACTACTGTGTATTGAACCATTCTATAGGCCTTTTAAAAAATCATTTGGTCCGCCCTTTAGTTACGGCATTTAAATACAAATAAACGTTTCCAGTTATCAACCCAACACGGCAAGTGTTGTTCATCCTCAGTGGCGGATTTAGGGGGGGGGGCGGAGGGGCCCGGGCCCCCCTTAGTCCGGAAAATATTTAAAATTCCTAGGGGTTTTTAAAAAAACGGGTTCCGGGCCCCCCTTTTGAAAAAAATATTGGTCGGGCCCCCCTTAGCAGAAACTCTGGATCCGCCACTGATCCTGAACACAGTTCATAAAACTGTTCATATTTAGATTACCATGTCATTGTTTACTGTCATACTGCACTAATTTTGTTAGAATTAAAATGTATTCAGGGTTTAAGTTGTGTATTGTTAGCCAACAGTACGAGTGATAACTGGAAGTAATGAGTGTTTGTACCTTCATTTTATAGGAGAATTCAAATCCAGGAAAAGATAACAACACTTTTTGAAAAGGGCTATATCCCAATATCACTTTATGTACACATTTACCCAAAATGCACTACTGTTCAATGTGCTCCAGTTAAAATATTTATTATTAAGTAAAAAAAATTACATCTAAAAATACCTGATATCCCATTTAAACTTGGTCTCCGTGTTGCAGTTGCATAATGTTAAAAATTCTGTTGCCTTATTTTTGCATACCAGTATTTTAATGTTTCCTTGTAATTTTTTGTAGGAAGAAGTAAAAGAAATGTTACTGTCTTACCAGAAAACAAAGTGAAATCATCTGTCTCAAAAGATCTAAGTGATGCAGCTATTGAAACTGGAACTAAAAGAACTTCAAAAAGACTTAAAGATAAAAACATTGTTGCTGCAGACACAAGACTTCGCTATAAAACCAGAAATAAATTAAAAAGATCAGATGAAATTCTTGTAAGAAATAAAACACTAAAATCTAATAAAAGGCTGCCTCGGAAAGGTAGAAAAATTAATGCAAGTGCCCATAAGAAAGACAATGTTATGACAGAAAGTAACTCTGAAAGTTTAAAGGGAGATAACAAAGTCTTGAAATTAGAAGTGAATGGATTAGACAGAAAGTCAAACCAGTTGAGGGACAAGGGAAGTAACTCTGAATGTTTAACGAAAGAGAGTGAAATATGTACACAAGAAAGGTTGGAGGTAGTTAAAGATGGAAGTTTGTTGGAATCAAATGACATAAGTAAAGCTAGACAAAATGAGGAAGCCAGATACCAAACATTAACACCAGATCTAAAAGAGCTATGGCAATATCTTCACAAAATTTATTTTACATGCAAAATTTGTTCCAAGGTCTATGATAATACAATAAGTTATTACAATCATATCAGAAGCCATAAGGACTTCCAACATTGTAAGATATGTGATGTTTTTATTCCAAAAGAAGATGGTGGCATGGAGAAACACAAAGCAGAAAAACATAGCGATGGCTTACTCTTCCAATGTATTAAATGTGATCAACGATATAAAAGTAGACTTGGTTTGAAAAATCACTTTATCTGCCACCATGCTGGTCCTGTGGATCAGTTTAAATGCCAAATATGTGGTACTCAGTGTGGAAACCTTTCTATGTTGACCAGACATGGACGAATACATGACTTTGAAAATTCTTGTTTTATTTGTCTGAAAAAGATTGATACAAAGGAGAACTTGAAACAACACATGAAAGAAGTTCATGGTTATTATCTCTGTACAACTTGTAGTTTGTATTTTGTTGATCATGTTGTTCTTGAAGAACATGAGCTGACCCACTTAAACGAAACAGACTCAGCCTCTAATACTACATCCTTGGTTGATATACTGGACACTAATTCTACATCTGGTACTGAAAATGAAAATACTTCAAAAGAAAGAGAAAATGAATTAAATATTTCTGATACAGTTTTACACAGTAGTGAAAACACACAAGAAGGCTTTTTGACTGAACAATCTACAGAAGAAAAAGCAATAAAACTGGATTTGGATCATGTTAATAAAATGTTTATTACAGAAATAACAGACAATACAAAAGAGGAAAACCTACAATCAACTGAATCGAATGAAAATGAGAGATCAAGTGAAACTGAGAAGTCCACTAATGCAAGTGAAATTCAAATATCCACCAAAGCAGGTGAAAAACACTGTAAATTTTGTGGAAAGGTTTTTAAGCAAATACATGCCTTGCTAAGACACATGAAATTACACAATAACAGAGCAGGCTTTTCATGTGAACACTGTGGGAAAATCTGTAAAACAGATGAAACTTTCAAGCGTCATATGCTATTACATCTGCCAAACAATGAAAAACCGTTTGTTTGTGAGATTTGTGGCAAAGGATTTCCGACAAGAACGAACCTGAAGATACATCATGTTGTTCACAATGAACAGAATTCATTAATATGTGAATACTGTGGTAAGGGATTTAAAAGTCCAAAGCAGTTGAAGGTAAGTCTAATATTACTTTCAACGGGGAAATTTTGGCAGCAGTTTTATGTTCGCTATTTTCAAGTTAAGGGGTTAAGAACAAAAATAAAACTGTTGCAAATATGGTGTTTTTATGTACTACCACAAAATTCCGCAAAAATTTTGCAGTCGTATAGTGCTATGGTGTTGGCGTTGTCGGCATAGGTGTCGTCCGCATTGTTGGCGTCTGTGGACAGCATGACTTTACTTCTAGCGGACGGATCTTTATGAAATTTTAGTATGATGTATCTTGGCACATGCATAAACAGAAGTTTAATTTTGAAATGGTGGCCCGGCCTGTTTTAAAAAAAGGGGCCAAAAAGGGGCTAAATTGGGTGTTTTCACATATTTTGACTGTAGAATCTTTATTATTTATTGGATTTTGATGGGGTTTGTTTCACTGTGCTTCTGAGGAAATTTCCAATCTGTAGTATGCCAAAGGATTTCACGTAGCATGTACCGCTCACAAGATAAATGGGACCCAACAGGGGCTAATCTCAAAAAAAGTTTTTTCCATGGATTCCTTGCAAAAAATTAATATGGCGATCAGCTATTATAGTTTTGGTAACTTGTTTCCTTTCCCAGCTATTATGGCTCGAATGAGGCCAAAATTGCAAATTTGCAGATAATTTAAAATTTTTATTTTTCATCAGATTTCGATTGGATTTTTTTCTTTGGATTCCTCTTGATCTAAGCTCTCAGTGGTAAGTCAGCAGATTTGGCATAGCTCATACCGTTTTCCGTACCCTACAAGGGGTCAAAGGGGCCAATTGCAACTTTTCTAAATATGTCAAATCTTTATTTTTCATCAGATTTCAATGGGATTTTTTTTCTTTGGATTCCTCTTGAGCTAAGCTTTTAGTTCATAGTATAAACATATTTTGCATAGCGGTTACGGTTTTTAATCAGTAAATTGTCAAAGGGGCTTATTTTTTCTCTAGTTTGTGTTCAGCTAATAACTGTGTCAAGCTTCTTTTTGTCCATCTAATCATTGTGCCATGCTCTTTACTGTGTCCACATTCACTTTAAACTGCTTTTGTTGAAATTTCAGTAGTCGACATGCTGTGGTCGTATCATGCTGCACTCGGCGTAGCCCTTTATTGTGTGATTTAGCTTGACCGACAACTAGAAAATTCAAGACCACTTCAAGCTAAATTCATATTGAAATTCAGTTTCCAAGCTATAAGGGGTCTAATAGGCCAAAATTGCAGTTATCAGAAATATGTGAAATCTTTATTTTTTCATCAAATTTTAATGGGATTTTTTTCTTTTGATTCCTCTCATTGTAAGCTTTCAGCAAAATGCAAGGTATTTGGCGTAGCTCTTATCATTTCTGAGCTAAAAAGGATGGTGGAAAAATTACCTGTTTTATACAATGTTTATACATGTTTTAGTCAGTATGTTTAAGGCATCACTACCGGTAGTTAAAGTAGTTGACAAGTCCCATAACTCTCTTATTTTTTTTTTACTTACAGGAATTGTATAACACTACTGGTAAGGCCATAATAAAATGATTCCTCTATTCTCATCCATTTTTTTCTCAAAATTTTGGACACATCGGCCACAAATTTTCTTTTACATTTTTCATCAAATTTTGTGAAAAATATTGTCATTTAAAAGAAATTTACCCAAATTGGCCCAAAAAAATCAAAATAGAATTTTTTGAGGAATGTGAAAAACTCAGGATAGGCTTGTATAAGAATCTAGAATATATTTTTATTATGGCCAGCTTTTTTAACCGTGAACGTTGTACCCTAATTTTTTAATCTATTTAATTACAGATTCATAACAGAAGTCACACAGGCGAAGAACCCTATCAATGTACTGTTTGCAACAAGAGATTCAGAGGCTGGGACATGTTGGATCGTCATAAAATTACACACAAACCAAAATCAGTTATTTGTGACATTTGTGGGAAATTGTTTGCTGATCGACTTCGATTACATGCACACAAAAAAAGTCACGACAAAGTAGGAAGGTATATTTGCATTTTTGACAAATCACGATTCAAGTCTGCAGGAACCTTGAGATCACACTATGTAGTTAAACACTTGGCTTATGCTAAAGAAAAGGGTTGGTTGATGTATCAATGTGAACATTGTGAACGGATTCTAGGAAGCAAGGAGAAATATAGAAGACACGTGAGGACCCATACGGGAGAAAAACCGTATAGATGCACTATATGTGGTAAATCATTCACTGAAAACGGAAATTTAAACGCTCACATGAAAATTCACAATAATGACAAACCTCACAAGTGCACAATTTGTAATAAATCTTTTATTCAGCGACGGACACTGAAAAAACATATTTTAATTCATGAACAACCAGCTGTTTCTTCCCAAGAAAAACTTAATGAAGATAACTCAGGATATACTAAAGATCAACTGCTAGCTCTGTCTATTGTGGCTGGTTCCCAGAATTACATGCTGGAAACAAAACCAGTCACAGAGAAAAAGTCTATAGAGACAACAGACAATCAGTATGTTGTCATTTTACCAGAAACTCAAGTTTTCCAGCCGGTTTCCGAGCAAAATTTTGAGCGAACACCTCTATTCCCAGTCCAGTTATCAGACACAGTCTCGGGAAATCCGAAACAGGTTCCAACATTATCAATGAATTTTAATGAACAAGATTGTATGGCCATAAATCAACATTTGGATCAGATAACTCAGAAGCAGTTCATTCATTCAAGTTCAATAAGCCCAGCTCAACAGTCAAAAATTCCTATAGAACCAGTTCAGCTGGCTCCAAAAATAGGAAATATATCGGAGCAGCAGTTTCAGCCAAATAAACAAATCTTCATTGATCCTGTGTCTTATACTGAACATATATTGACAACAAGTTCAGCATTTTGATATGACACATCAGAAAGGATTGTTAGAATAAAGATGTAAATGATGTACGTTTTTTTATCTGGGTCATTTTGAAAGAATTTCAATACTCTACTGCTCACATAAAGGTCTCCTGAAATATGCAAGACTTTAGCATGTTTAGGATTTTTATACCCCCCGCAAACAAAGTTTGGGGGTATATAGGAATCACCCTGTCTGTCCGTCGGTCTGTCCGTCTGTCTGTCTGTACGTCCATGTACCTTGTCAGCGCATGTTCTCTTAAACGGCTGCTTGTATTTTGATGAAATGTTACACAGTTGTAGTACACCATCTGTAGATGTGCATGAAGTAATATGGTTGCTGCCCGAAATTTTGAAGGGGAGATAATTTGTCTTTGAATATTTTCTGGAAAAAGGGGAGGCAAACCTTGTCAGCGCATGTTCTCCTAAATGGCTGCTTGGATTTTGATGAAATGTTACACAGTTTTTGTACGCTGCATGAAATAATATGGTTGCTCCCCGAAATTTTGAAGGGGAGATAATTTGTCTTTGAATATTTTCTAGAAAAAGGGGGGAGGCAAACCTTGTCAGCGCATGTTCTCCTAAACGGCTGCTTGAATTTTGATGAAATGTTACACAATTGTAGTACACAAACTGAAGATGAGCAGGAAGTTATATAGTTGGTGCCTGAAATTGTGAAGGGGAGATAATTTGTCTTTGAATATTTTCTGGAAAAAAGGGGGGAGGTATATTATTTTGTCCATACTTGTATTGTGTCCACATTTGTACTGTGTCCACAACTGTATTGGGTCCACACACACTTAAATTTACACTTGCCATATTGATTCAGGGATTTCAATCAGAGTTTTTTTCTTTGGTTTTTCTCTTGATTTGAGCTTTTAGTTGGTAGTCAACAGATTTTGCTTAGCTCTTACAATATTCTATAATTAAGGGATTAAAAGGGCTAATTTTTATTTTCACTAGTTTGTGTCCAGTTGATGTGTCAATGTCATTATTGTGTCCAGCAAATTACTGTGTCCACATTCATTTTAGTTTACACTTGTTCAAATTTCAGTAGTCAACATGCTGCGCTCAGAGTAGCCCTTAATTGATATACTGTTTTCTAGTCAATCTCTGTTTCTCAATAACTAGAAGCTATAGGTCAATGATATTTGGTATATAGCTTGGTCTTGGTTAGTACATGTCCTTCTGCCATATGGCTTTTGAACTTGATCTCAATTTTACGGTCCAGTGAACATAGTTAAGTTTTTCTGATTAGAATTGTTTCTGAATTTCTGCAAGTGGTACGGTAATAATATTTGGATTGTAGGTTGCTCTTGAGTAGTATATGACTGTTTTAGCGACCAATCAGGGACGGGCGAGACATCTATTAGGGTCCATTCACTCTTGTTGCTCAGTTCTTATTATTCTTCACTATTCTTTTTCTTCTTGTTCTTCCGGCGTAAATTTTTGTCCGGGACATATCTCGAAGACCAGTGATTAGAACAGCATGAATCTTCACATGATGGTAGAGGACATTGAGAAGATGTGCCATCCTGTCTTGGAATATCTAAAATGGCGAAGTTGCAATGGAAACAGAAAAAAGGCGGGAAAAATCAAAGTGCTGAGAATTGGACGAAATATGACAGGAAGGTAGTGTAGCATGCATGGAATTGATTTTTAAAATGGCGGCTGTTGCCATGGAAACGGGAAAATGGCAGGAAAATTCAAATGGCTCAGATTTGATGAAATTTGACATGAAGATTGACTAGCATGTGTAGGAATTGCTTTTGGACATAAAATTTTCAAAATGGCGACCGTTGCCATGGAAACAGGAAAAAGGCAGGAAAATTCAAAGTGCTCAGAATTGGATGAAATTTGACAGGAAGGTAGACTTGCATGCTTGGGATTGACTTTTAATCTTAAAATTTTCAGAATGGCGACCTTTGCCTAAAATGTTTTCAAAATGGCGATTGTTTCCATGCAAATAGGAAAAAGGGGCGAAAATTCAAAGTGCTCAGAATTGAATGTAATTTGACAGGAAGGTAGTCTAGCATGTGTAGAAATAGTTTTTAGCTCACTTGGCTATAGCCAGGGTGAGCTTTTGTCATGACTTTTTGTCCTTTGTCTGTCATCTGTCCTGTGTAAACTTTTAATTCAAAGATCTTCTCTTCTGAAAGTGTGAAACGAAATTTGGCCACAATAGTTTTAAGATGGTCCCCTGCAAAAAGTGTTTTTTTTAGATCCCTGCTATATCCAAGATGGCCGCCAGCGGGGATCATAGTTTTAACATTGGACCTTATGGGGAAACACATTCAAAGATCTCCTCTGAAACTGCTCAGCTAATTGGTACCAAACTTTGCCATAATAGTCTTTAGATGGTTCCCTGCAAAAAAAGTTTTTCAGATCCGTGCTATATCCAAGATGGCCGCCAGCGGGATCATAGTTTTTAACATTGGACCCTATGGGAAAACACATTCAAAGATCTTCTCCTCTGAAACTACAAGGTCATTTGAAACCAAACTTGTCCACAATAGTCCTTAGATGGTCCCCTTCAAAAAATGTGTTTTTCAGATCCATGCTATATCTAAGATATCTCCCAACGTGGATCATAATTTCAACATTGGACCTTTTATTCTTCACTATTCTTTTTCTCCACCTTCTTCCAGTGTATTGTCTGGGACATATGTGACTGGGGTGAAGAGCTCCATAGTTGGGATGGTCGTTGGCTGCATCTTCACCTGGTGCACAATTTTCAATTTTGTTCAATGGGGAACTAGCTAATTGTCTTAATCCATGATCCAACTACTTGCAACGTTTCATATAATTTATTGTCTCAAGCCAAATAATAACATATGAAAATTGAAATAACAAATTGTAACGAGAAATAGTCAACAATAACCTTTGCATATCAAAAATTGATGATAACTATATAAGAATCACAAACTTAATGTAAAAGCCTAAATCAAAGATTAACTGAACATTTTTTAAAACTTCTTCATTTTATATATTTTATATATAATTTCCTTAACAACCTAAACATATAANAATCCAACTAGCAAACATGTTTCTCAAGATTATTTCTAACACTTATTACAAACAACACAATTTCAATTAGCACCTTATTTTTGACAAGTGAAATAATCCTATTTACCAAAATCCATGACAATTTTATCTAAGAATTTATCACAGCTTTGTCATAATAAAGAAGCTTAACATTTTCCAAAAATCTAAAATACAAATAATGATATAATCTTATAATTATCCCTTAAACAAAAAATTGATTCAACAATTAAATATAACTTGTAATCCAGGTTTTATCTAGAATCCTTACACAGCTGATATTTTCAGATTATACAAATACTAAAATTGATTTATACAGGATAATTAAAATGATTAAAAGAAAATATTTATGACAGAAAATGTACCTTTTCACATCAAATATAAAATACAAGAGAATGAATACAATAAAGGGAAATAACTCTATAAATTTATTATGAGTTCAAAATGCATCATACTGGTGATACATATCTGGAAGACCATTGACCAGAACAGCATGAAACTTCACATGATGGAAGAGGACATTGAGAAGATGTGCCATCCTGTCTTGGAATTTCCAATATGGGGAACGTTGCCATGGAAAAGGAAATAAGGTGGGAAAATTCAAGTGCTCCGAATTGGATGAAATTTGACAGAAAGGTAGTCAAGCATGCATGGAAAAATTTTTGGTCATGAAATTTTTAAAATGGCGGCCCTTGCCATGGAAACAGGAAAATGGTAAGAAAATTCAAATGGCTCAGAATTTGATGAAATTTGACAGGAAGATTGACTAGCATGTGAAGGAATGGTTTTTGGTCATAAAAAAGGCGGGAAAATTCAAAGTGCTCAGAATTGGATGAAATTTGACAAGAAGGTAGCCTTGCATGCATGGGATTGATCTTTGGTCTTAAAATTTTCAGAATGGCGAACTTTGGCTAAAATATTTTCAAAATGGCGATCGTTGCCATGTAAATACAAAAAAGGCGGGAAATTTCAAAGTGATCAGAATTTGATGTTATTTGACAGGAAGGTAGCCTAGCATGTGAAGAAATGGTTTTAGCTCACCTGGCTATAGCCAGGGTGAGCTTTTGTCATCACTTTTCATCCTTTGTCCGTCTGTCTATTGTCTGTCATGTGTAAACTTTTCATTCAAAGATCTCTTAAAGTACTGGGCAAATTGAAACTAAAAACTTGGCCACAATAGTCCTTAGATGGTCCCCTACACAAAAGTTGTTTTTAGATCTACGCTTTATCAAAGATGGCCGCCAGCGGGGATCATAGTTTTAACATTGGACCCTATGGAAAAACACATTCAAAGATCTTCTCCTCTGAAACTACTAGGTCAGTTGAAACCAAACTTGACCACAATAGTCCTTAGATGGTCCTCTGAAAAAAGTTGTTTTTTAGATCCGTGCTATATCCAAGATGGCCGCCAGCAGGATTATAGTTTTAACATTGAACCCTGTGGGAAAACACATTCAAAGATCTTCTCCTCTGAAACTACTGGGCCAATTGAAACCAAATTTGGCTATGATAGTCCTTAGATAGTCCCTTAAAAAAAATTACTTTTCAGGTCCGTGTTGTATCCAAGATGGCCGCCAGTGGGATCATAGTTTTAACATTGGACCCTATTGGAAAACATTTATAGATCTTTTTCTCTGAAACTACTGATCCAATTGGAACCGAACTTGGCCATAATAGTCTCTAGGTGGCCAACTGCAAAAAAGTTGTTTTCAGGTCTGCGCTTTATCCAAGATGGCCGCCAGCAGTTGATATAGATTTAACATTGGACCTTTTGGAAAACACATTCATAGATCTTCTCTTCTGAAACCACTAGGCCAGTTGAAACCAAACTTGACCACAATAGTCCTTAGATGGTCCTCTAAAAAACGTTGTTTATTTAGATGCGTGCTGTATCCAAGATGGCCGCCAGCAGGATCATAGTTTTAACATTGGACCCTGTGGGAAAACACATTCAAAGATCTTCTCCTCTGAAATTATTGGGCCAATTGAAATCAAACTTGACTATAATAGTCCTTAGATGGTCCCCTTAAAAAAATACTTTTAGGTCCGTTTTGTATCCAAGATGGCCGCCAGTGGGATCATAATTTTTTATCATTTTACCCTATTGGAAAACACATTCATAGATCTTCTCTGAAACTGCTGATCAAATTGGAACCGAACTTGGCCATAATAGTCTATAGGTGGCCAACTGCAAAAAAGTCGTTTTCAGGTCTGCGCTTTATCCAAGATGGCCGCCAGCAGTTGATATAGTTTTAACATTGGACCTTTTGGAAAAAAAAAACATTCAAAGATCTACTTTTCTGAAACTGCTGAGTCTATTGGAAGCAAACTAGGCCACAATAGTCTTAAGTTGGTAGCCTGCAAAAAAGTTGTTTTTCAGGTCCGCGCTATTTTCAAGATGGCTGCCAGCAGGGAACAGTTTTAACATTGTACCCCAAGGGAAAACATTCAAAGATCTCCTTTGAAAGTACTTGGCCAATAATAAAAACATACTTGGTCACATTGGTCCATAGTTGTTCCTGTTTGAAAAATTTGAGAACATGTCTGCATCACGTTCAAGACGGCCCCAGTGGGGAACATAGTTTTTAACTTTGAAACCTATCGGAAAGCATTCAAGGATTTTCTCTGAAAATATTTAGCCAATTGGAACCAAAATTAGACTCAGTGGTCCATAGAGTGTCCCCTTCAAGAAAGTTGACAGTAGGTCTGCAACTGCATCCAAACAGATGCCAGTCTGGAAAAAAGTTTTAACGTTACCAAAACTTAAAGTCATCACTACAGAAGTTTTACGGTCGACATCACGATCTTGTGGATCGCTATGGGATATCTGTTTCCCAGATGACAACAGATCTTTCCCTCTGCAACTAAAGTTTGTTTTTCCTCTATTGGATTTGACTTTACTACCGGATTTGACATGTTAAACACCGCGGGTGTCTTATAAGAAGCAGGAGATGCTTGCTCTGCCGGTACACCTGATCTCACCCATGGTTTTTAAGGCAGGTTCTCTGCCTTCTAGCTGTCGGGTAAAAGCCATCTTGAAAAAAGTCTGTTTCAACCAGACTCTTACATTAAGGAGACTATATGAAAAGAATCTGAATGATCCAGACTATCGTAAAAAACGCGTACGGCTTACNCCGATGTTGCCATTGTCCATGGATTGTTCGTTCTTTTGATTGACGGTTCGGTTCTCACTTACTTTAAGATAATATAACATCAATGTCTATTAACAAATTTGAAAATGACGCCCTTAAAATATTGGAATTATTTTAACTGTATATGTCAGCCATGGCCCAGGTGAGCGATACAGGCTCTTGAGAGCCTCTTGATGGTCATAAAATTTCAAAATGGCGACCGTTACAATGGAAACAGGAAAAAGGCGGAACAATATAGAGTGCTCAGAATTGGATGAAATTTGACAAGAAGGCAGCCTACAATGCTTAGAATTGTTTTTGGTTTTAAAATTTTCAAAATGGCTACCGTTTAATGGGGAAAAGTCTGGAAAATTAAAGGTTCTCAGAATCTTATTGAATTTCCGGGGGGTTGCTGGATATGGGAGTTTGTTTTGGAGACTTATGTGTTTCGCTCTGCGAATACAGTTCTTACTTGTTTTAATGAATTTGACATAGAGGGTACACAGTTTTCCCAGGCTGTTTTCCTACAGTTTTTATGGTAGGAACTTTTTTTAATAGATCATTTAGGCTTTTTTGTATTGATTTTTATATTAGTACATTTTTTTTTAATTATACGTTGTTGAACTTATTGTTTTTGTGATTTTATCATAGAGGGTACACAGTTTGTCCGGGCAACCCGTCCTACAGTTTTTGTGGTAGGAACTTTTTATTTTTAAGATCATTTGAACAAATATTGAAGATGTGCCTTTTGATATTGATTTTGATTTGAGGGGAATTTTTTCTAAAAATATACATCGCTGAACAAAGCCCTTTTCCAGAATCATGTGACTAGCCGTGTTCTCAATAGGTAAACAATGAATAGAGATGTCCATTTCAGTATGACATCTATATTTAGACAAGTCACAGATTACTGACAGTGGAAATTAAAACCAATAGTAATTCTATAATGAAAGGTTTTAATTTGATGAAACCCAGAATTTTTTTTAAAATATACTTGATAGTTTCCACTGAGTGTTTTGTTGGCATTATTGAATTCCTTTCACTATTACTGAAAAGATTTAAATTAAAACGCCGAGAAATAAATATGTGCACTAAATAAAAAAATTCAATCAGTTACATTGATATTAATTTTTCTAAAATGTTTTGAAATTTAATTACTTGAAAAATCTATTAGGGCACTTCTACCTCTTACTTTGAAAAAAGCATCAGAATGAAGCCCGAATCATGCTCCAGTTAAACCCCCTCCCCAGTTCAGGCGGGTAAGTGGTTGAAATAGAACAAAAGAAATTGAGCTATCGTTTAATTGAGGTAGAAATGTTACCTTTGAGATTGTTTACCATAGATGCATAATTATAAAAGTTATTTCCAATGACAAAAATACTAGTATTTTTCAGTCCCATATTTTGTACTTATATAAAAATAACGTAGACAGCCACAGGTGACCGTATAGATGCACATACAATGCACAAATGGGCATAAAAGATCAATTTAGTGCCTGTCTTTCAAAATGGATTCTCAAAAAGACCATCTTCAGATTTTGACCATAATTTGCATACGGATTGCCAATATCCCTGTTAATCCACGTGCAAATTTTTATGTCCGCCCATCATAGCGTTTCTTCTAAATAAAGGTTCAAACACGGTCGCATTTTTATTTCCTATGCATTCTTTCTGAGGTTTCTTTCAGGAATCAACTTTGTATAAAGACGAAACTGTCAATAAATCACCCTAAAAGAATACCAAATGAACCCTGTGGGAAAACACATTCAAAGATCTTCTCCTCTGAAACTACTGGGCCAATTGAAACCAAATTTGGCTATGATAGTCCTTAGATGGTCCCTTAAAAAATTACTTTTCAGGCCCGTGTTGTATCCAAGATGGCCGCCAGTGGGATCATAGTTTTAACATTGGACCCTATTGGAAAACATTTATAGATCTTTTTCTCTGAAACTACTGATCCAATTGGAACCGAACTTGGCCATAATAGTCTCTAGGTGGCCAACTGCAAAAAAGTTGTTTTCAGGTCTGCGCTTTATCCAAGATGGCCGCCAGCAGTTGATATAGTTTTAACATTGGACCTTTTGGAAAACACATTCATAGATCTTCTCTTCTGAAACCACTAGGCCAGTTGAAACCAAACTTGACCACAATAGTCCTTAGATGGTCCTCTAAAAAACGTTGTTTATTTAGATGCGTGCTGTATCCAAGATGGCCGCCAGCAGGATCATAGTTTTAACATTGGACCCTGTGGGAAAACACATTCAAAGATCTTCTCCTCTGAAACTACTGGGCCAATTGAAATCAAACTTGACTATAATAGTCCTTAGATGGTACTCTTCAAAAAATTACTTTTAGGTCCGTTTTATATCCAAGATGGCCGCCAGTGGGATCATAGTTTTAACATTTTACCCTATTGGAAAACACATTCATAGATCTTCTCTGAAACTGCTGATGAAATTGGAACCGAACTTGGCCATAATAGTCTATAGGTGGCCAACTGCAAAAAAGTCGTTTTCAGGTCTACGCTTTATCCAAGATGGCCGCCAGCAGTTGATATAGTTTTAACATTGGACCTTTTGGAAAAAACATTCAAAGATCTACTTTTCTGAAACTGCTGAGTCTATTGGAAGCAAACTAGGCCACAATAGTCTTAAGTTGGTACCCTGCAAAAAAGTTGTTTTTCAGGTCCGCGCTATATTCAAGATGGCTGCCAGCAGGGAACAGTTTTAACATTGTACCACAAGGGAAAACATTCAAAGATCTCTTTTGAAAGTACTTGGCCAATAATAAAAACATACTTGGTCACATTGGTCCATAGATGTTCCTGTTTGAAAAATTTGAGAACATGTCTGCATCACATTCAAGACGGCCCCAGTGGGGAACATAGTTTTTAACTTTGAAACCTATCGGAAAGCATTCAAGGATCTTCTCTGAAAATATTTAGCCAATTGGAACCAAAATTAGACTCAGTGGTCCATAAAGTGTCCCCTTCAAGAAAGTTGACAGTAGGTCTGCAACTGCATCCAAAATAGATGCCAGTCTGGAAAAAAGTTTTAACATTACCAAAAACTTAAAGTCATCACTACAGAAGTTTTACGGTCGACATCACGATCTTGTGGATCGCTATGGGATATCTGTTTCCCAGATGACAACAGATCTTTCCCTCTGCAACTAAAGTTTGTTTTTCCTCTATTGGATTTGACTTTACTACCGGATTTGACATGTTCAACACCGCGGGTGTCTTATAAGAAGCAGGAGATGCTTGCTCTGCCGGTACACCTGATCTCACCCATGGTTTTTATTGGGTCCGTGTTGTTCATCTGTGTGTGTGTCTTCATTTTTCTTTTTTGTCCCGTGCTTGAGTGGTGTCCTTGTTTCTTGGTGTTTCCGATGTTGCCATTGTCCATGGATTGTTCGTTCTTTTGATTGACGGTTCGGTTCTCACTTACTTTAAGATAATATAACATCAATGTCTATTAACAAATTTGAAAATGACGCCCTTAAAATATTGGAATTATTTTAACTGTATATGTCAGCAATGGCCCAGGTGAGCGATACCGGCTCTTGAGAGCCTCTTGATGGTCATAAAATTTCAAAATGGCGACCGTTGCCATGGAAACAGGAAACAGGCGGAAAAATATAGAGTGCACAGAATTGGATGAAATTTGACAAGAAGGTAGCCTACAATGCGTAGAATTGTATTTGGTTTTAAAATTTTCAAAATGGCTACCGTTTAATGGGGAAAAGTCTGGAAAATTAAAGGTTCTCAGAATCTTATTGAATTTCCGGGGGGGGGGGCGTTGCTGGATATGGGAGTTTGTTTTGGAGACTTATGTGTTTCGCTCTGCGAATACAGTTCTTACTTGTTTTAATGAATTTGACATAGAGGGTACACAGTTTTCCCAGGCTGTTTCTCCTACAGTTTTTATGGTAGGAACTTTTTTTAATAGATCATTTAGGCTTTTTTTTGTATTGATTTTTATATTAGTACATTTTTTTAAATTATACGTTGTTGAACTTATTGTTTTTGTGATTTTATCATAGAGGGTACACAGTTTGTCCGGGCAACCCGTCCTGCAGTTTTTGTGGTAGGAACTTTTTATTTTTAAGATCATTTGAACATATATTGAAGATGTGCCTTTTGATATTGATTTTGATTTGAGGGGAATTTTTTCTAAAAATATACATCGCTGAACAAAGCCTTTTTCCAGAATCATGTGACTAGCCGTTGTCTCAATAGGTAAACAATGAATAGAGATGTCCATTTCAGTATAGACAAGTCACAGATTACTGACAGTGGAAATTAAAACCAATAGTAATTCTATAATGAAAGGTTTTAATTTGATGAAATCCAGGATTTTTTTTAAAATATACTTGATAGTTTCCACTGAGTGTTTCGTTGGCATTATTGAATTCCTTTCACTATTACTGAAAAGATTTAAATTAAAACGCCGAGAAATAAATATGTGCACTAAATAAAAAAATTCAATCAGTTACATTGATATTAATTTTTCTAAAATGTTTTGAAATTTAATTACTTGAAAAATTTATTAGGGCACTTCTACCTCTTACTTTGAAAAAAAGCATCAGAATGAAGCCCGAATCATGCTCCAGTTAAACCCCCTCCCCAGTTCAGGCGGGTAAGTGGTTGAAATAGAACAAAAGAAATTGAGCTATCGTTTAATTGAGGTAGAAATGTTACCTTTGAGATTGTTTACCATAGATGCATAATTATAAAAGTTATTTCCAATGACAAAAATACTAGTATTTTTCAGTCTCATATTTTGTACTTATATAAAAATAACGTAGACAGCCACAGGTGACCGTATAGATGCACATACAATGCACAAATGGGCATAAAAGATCAATTTAGTGCCTGTCTTTCAAAATGGATTCCCAAAGAGACCATCTTCAGATTTTGACCATAATTTGCATACGGATTGCCAATATCCCTGTTAATCCACGTGCAAATTTTTATGTCTGCCCATCATAGCGTTTCTTCTAAATAAAAGTTCAAACACGGTCGAATTTTTATTTCCTATGCATTCTTTCTGAGGTTTCTTTCAGGAATCAACTTTGTATAAAGACGAAACTGTCAATAAATCACCCTAAATGAATACCAAATGAACCCTGTGGGAAAACACATTCAAAGATCTTCTCCTCTGAAACTACTGGGCCAATTGAAACCAAATTTGGCTATGATAGTCCTTAGATGGTCCCTTAAAAAAATTACTTTTCAGGTCCGTGTTGTATCCAAGATGGCCGCAAGTGGGATCATAGTTTTAACATTGGACCCTATTGGAAAACATTTATAGATCTTTTTCTCTGAAACTACTGATCCAATTGGAACCGAACTTGGCCATAATAGTCTCTAGGTGGCCAACTGCAAAAANGTTTCTTTCAGGAATCAACTTTGTATAAAGACGAAACTGTCAATAAATCACCCTAAAAGAATACCAAATGGTATTCACCCTTATATTACACTTCAAAATCTAATTAACACGTGTCCAAAAATCTTTAAATTTAACGAAGTGATATACTAAAAGTAATACATGCTCCTTTATCTGCCCCATATATTTATTTCACAGTGAGTACAAATCACTCGCGAGCTAAAAATACAACGAAAAGTCCATTTCCTCCCTTCTTAAAAACTGGAAAAAAGTGGATCATGAAAAAGGCCATATGCAGAAATCAATTTCATATGGTTTATACGATGCATAATTATATATTTAACAATACTCCTTAATTTTACCTCCGCCCATGCCCTTTGAGGGTGGCTAGATGTTTTCTTTATTATCATACAGTTTTGACTTTTCAATGATGCGATTTCAAAATGTTTTCACCTGCATCACCTACGGTCACCAACTCCATCCGTCCGTCCGTCCGTCCGTCCGTCAGTCAGTCACGCTTTTAGGGTACAAAGTTTGTGTAATCTGAAACTCAGACACCTTTAACCCGATACTTCTAAAACTTTGCACAGTTGTTCTGGACACATTGAAGATGTGCATCTCTTCTTTTGGTGAGATTTGAAAAAAATGTCGAATTATCCATTGTTGAACTTATTCATTTTTTCATCAAATTTTAACATTACCGTACTGAGTTTGTGTAATCTGAATTTCTGACACCTTATACTTTATGCTTTTAAGTCTTTGCACAGTTGTTCTGGACACATTGAAGATGTACAGCTCCCCTTTTGGGCAGATTTGAATGAAACATGTCCAACTTATGAATTGTTGAACTTGGTACTTTATTTCATCATAATCATCATGGTACTCAGTTTTTGTCCAGAGACGTTTAGAGTTTTGAACACACTGATCATGGGCAGCTATTCTTGAATTTTTGCATTGTTTTCACATATTTTCTAATGAAGATTCAAAGTATGTGTTTATTTGAAACTTAGGTTTGGTTTTCACATTGGCTAAAGTGATATTTTATGCTTTGTTCAACTTTGTACATTTAATTTTGATTTTTCATCCTTTTTTTGTCTATTACAGTAATAAGGTTGAACAAAATAAAATCTCAATTATAACTTGCATTTGAAGAATGTTTTGGTAACGAGGTAAATGAATACTTGTTTGAATTGGCAAACCTATACATGACATTCTGTTATGTGAAGAAAAAAAACACATTCTCAGTTGAACATTAATGACGGTGACGCAGGTCCAGACATGTAATTGGTCTTTTTTCTTCCAATTTTAGTAAATTGCCTGGTACTCTCAAAGACAAGTTATTTCTTAGAATTCTAAGCAACCACATCTTAATAAAGAGCAATTATAATGAAAGCGGAGTGAGCAGGCGAGACACTAGGTTCCATGGAACCTCTACGAGTTATTTTGGATGGGACCATCTATAGACCATTGTGACTAAGTTTGGTATTAATTGGACCATTCGTTTTTGAGAAGATATTTGAATGTGTTTCCCAATAGGTTGTCCACAGATTGGCTGCCTGCGGGGAACATACTTTGATATTGAAACCTATTGAAACTCTTAAAGGTTGTCTCGTCTAAAAAAAACTTGGCAAATTTTAGCCATAATTTAACTTTGGACCCTTAACATAGATTGTCTTTGTTAGGTAAATTCCAGGTGAGCGATACAGGCTCACAAGGGCCTCTTGTTATATTTCATAACATTGGAGAACAAGAGTTGATGATATGATTCTCTACTTTTTACATTGCATTTAATAGAAAAAACGCTATATCTTTGAAAACATTCCATAATTACAACAAATAGCTGTTTGAGCAAAAATGACTCAAATGACATAATTGTGGGTTTTTCTTGTGCAGTTCCTATTTATTTTGTGGCATGTGGCTATGTTTTTCGGCCATTGTAGGTGTTCTATAAGACCTTATGGGACTCTGTATTCATAAAATACTCTTATTTGGAATTGCTCTCACACTCGGAGCCCAAGTTAATTACAATGATCCCAAGATGGTCCTTCTTTAGCTCGCCTGCAGCCAACTGGAAATCCAGTATAGCTGCCACTGAGGATTCTAGTTTAACATTATACTCTATATGGGAAAACGTTATGATAAGAAATCGAAGAGTTGGCAATCCTCTACTTTTTACATTGCGCCCAATGGAAAAACAGTTGCTCTATCTTTGGTAACATTCCGTGGATCAAACAAGTAGCTGTTTGAGAGAAACAGACTCGTGTGAGCCTCTCGTTCAACTTGCAATCTGTTTATTCCGATACACTGGAGCAACAGTGAGATGCAAAACTGTATTAAGGGAGTATGAATGTCAGAAATTTGGTAATTAGAATAACAACGCTGACTCTTTGTTTTGAAGAGCATTAGGAGCAAAAAATATTGATAATCAATTTAAGAATTTTGGATATATAAGACGTCAAAATTTTGGCGGAAAACAGTTCTTTCTAGAGTTTTCCATTAGCTGTTTATATGCCTTAAAATATATGAAAATATAATTAGTTCATCAAATTTTAAACATTTGTCCATTTTAAGAATTTTAAAGTGACGTATGACCAAGAAAATATGATACATGTACAAAAAAATAACCCTGTTGAAATGAATAAAAACCGCGAAGATATCGAATGCTTCTAAAATCTTACGCTCATATACTTCCTTAATCTATTCCTTGGGAATCTATAAATATGTTGATTGGAAAGGGACAAGTCCAGTCTTTATGTTTGGAAAAATGGCAATACATGTATATTTCTCCTACAAAAATATGTGGAGTTGTCGTTTAAAGCGCACCTGGCTAGAGCCAGGGTGAGCTCTTTCCCTCACTTTGCGTCCGTCCATCGTCCGCCCTGTCCGACGTTAACTTTTCTTTCAAAGATCTTATACTATGACAATAGGTATATTCCCCCTTTTGAACTCGGGACTTTTGCATTGTTTTGGGCGTACTATGGACTTGACCACTTGAGACCATGGTATCTAAGGACTCAAAAGTCTTAGCATTATGGACTTGTACTTCAAATAAAAAAAAATAAAATAAAAATGGCTTCATATCAAATTTGGGGTTTTCCCTGGACTCAATGTGGATAAAGGGTTATACCCTCATACAACTGCTGAACTAACTGTAACAAAATGAGGAACAAAAGTCCTTAGGTGGTCCCCTGCAGAAGGAATGATTTCAGGTTAATGCTGTATCAATCACCTGGGAACATAATTTTAACATTGAACAATATTGAAAACACATTAAAAGGTATAATTCTTCTTTGAAACTGCTTGGCCAATTGGAACCAAACTTGACTGCAATAGTCCTTGGATGGTCTCCTGCATTTTTCAGGTCCACACTTTATCCAAGGTGACTGCCAGTGGAGAACATAGTTATAACTTTGGACCCTGATATGAGACATATTCAAAGATCTACTATGAAACTGCAGATCCAATTGGAACAAAACTTAGCCACAATAGTCCTTATAAAGTCCCTTTCATAAAGATGTTATGAGATCCTGTCTAGATCCAAAATGGCTACCAGCCGGGAATAAAGTTTAAAAAAACTGGATCCTGAGGGAAAACACATTCAAAGATTTTCTAAGAAACTATTGATCCAATTAGAAGCAAAGTTGGCTACAACAGTTCTTGTGTGTAAAACGATGTTTTTCCAGGCTTCGCTATATCCAACATGATCGACAGCGGGGAACATAAATTTCAAAATTGCATCCTATGGGAAAACACATTCAAAGATCTTTTTCTCTGAGATTGTTGACCTCAATTTGAGATAAACTTGGCCAAAATAGTTCTTGGCTGGTCCTCTAGCTACATAAAGGCATTTTTCAGGTCCACACAATATCCAAGATGGCAACCACCAGAGAACATAGTTTTAACATTTAACCCTATGGAAAGCATCCGAAGATCTCATCTTAAACTGTTAAGCCAAATTCAGCACATTATCCATGATGAGCACATAATTTTAACATTGGACTCTATGAGAAAACACAAAGAACTCTTATGAAACTGCTGAGCCAATTGGAACCTTGTCACAATAGTCCTTAGATGGTCCGTTTGAAAAAGTTGCTTGTAATGGTTTGTTCTTTATCCAAGCCGGTAGAGGGGGGCATTTTGAACAATGGACCCTATGGGAAAACACATTTACACCGTATGGGAACAACACCGGATACTGGAACTAGGACTGGTACCGTCAATGGAGACAAGCATTGAAGTGTTACCGTATGTAGTAAACTCGGTACCAGTTTAGTTAGTACCAATAGAAAAAAGAAGGGAAACGGGGAATGTGTCAAAGAGACAACGACCCAAAGGGGAGTAATAAAAACTCAAAGCCACCATAAGATCTTCAATGAACGATGAGAAAACCCCACGCCCAACGGCAGGTCGGAGTCGGCCCCTGAATAAAGAGTAATCAAGTTCAGCGAAATAAACATCATCCTAGACTCCTATAGACATAAAGTAAACTAACTAGAAAAAGGACAAGACACACAAAGGCTTAATAAATTCCTGACTTAGGACAGGCGTAACCTGCTGCGGCGGGATTAAACTAGTTTTATTGGGCCCAAACCTTCCCCCTAGCCAATTTGATAAATAAAAAACAACAGTAAAAACAGTAAAATTCAGTAAGCAACAGAACTGAATCAATTGTGAAAAAATAAACTGAAACAACTAAATATACGGACATAATCATGAAATCACAAAAGACAACTAGGAATTACCTGACATGCCACACCCATTACCAAACGACAAATAGAATTATGTACCCTAAGTATACAGCTTCCACCAAGATCATTTCCTGTGAGGAGTTGAGCATAATGATTTCATGCATATACCTGAATACATAAACAGAAAAGACACACAATGGCTTAATAAATTTCCTGACTTAGGACAGGCGCAAACCTGCTGCGGCGAGGTTAAACTAGTTTTATTGGGCCAAAACCTTCCCCCTACAGCCAATGTGATAAATAAAAAAACAATCGTAACAACAGTAAACTTCAGTTGGCAACAGGACTGAGTCAATTGCGAAAAATGAAACTGAAAGAACTAAATATCCGGACAAAAACATGAAATCACAAGAGACTACTAACAGTTAACTGACATGCCAGCTCCAGACCCATTACCAACTGACAAAGTAAGTTATGTACCCTCAGTATACAGCTTCCACCAAGATCCCTTCCTGTGAGGAGTTTAGCATAATGATTTCATGTATATACCGGAAAACATAACCCGTGTCCATGCAATACAGATTTTAGAAATTTAGAATGTGTTTAGTTAAAATGCAAAGACCCTATCAAAAAATCAATGTTAATACCAAAGAAGGCCATACGTAATGACTTGACGACAATACCGTAATTATAACCCTTATGAATTAGACGATTTAAAGGTTTTATAAGTTTGTTAGGCGAGTTTAAGTATTTCTTAATCTTATGTAAAACATTACCGTAAAATAAGGGATGTGAAATACCAGAGTAGATCTTTGAATATGTCTCATATCAGGGTCCAAAGTTCAAACTATGTTCTCCACTGGCAGTCACCTTGGATAAAGTGTGGACTTGAAAAACGCAGGAGACCATCCAAGGACTATTGCAGTCAAGTTTGGTTCCAATTGGCTAAGCAGTTTCAAAGAAGAATTATACCTTTTAATGTGTTTTCAATATTGTTCAATGTTAAAATTATGTTCCCAGGTGTTTGATACAGCATTAACCTGAAACTAGTTTGTGATGACGAAAACCCTGATGTAGTAGTTTTTCAGTTATGAAAAGATTCCGTTCATTAAAACTGCAAACGTTATTACATACTCGAGCAAATCGAACAAGTTGAGATATGTAAACACCATATGATGGCGCTAATGGAACATCGCCATCCAGAAATGGATAATTAACTATGGGGAAAAGAAAAATC
>MJUU01035404.1:8448-26125 GCA_002080025.1 Modiolus philippinarum | reverse complement strand
TGTTGTTAAACTTTTCAATTAAATGCTGTTTAGATGGGTCTTTGCTGATGTTGGTCATAAACTGAGATTCGTAGCAGTACAAAAAGAGGTCCGCTATAAGTGGTGCACAATTGGTACCCATAGGAATTCCTATGACCTGGCGATGTATACAGTTACCGAAACGAATGAATATATTGTCAAGTAAAAATTCAAGTGCTGAAATCATATCAAAACAAGTCCAATTAGTTGAATTCTTTTGTTTTGTATTACTAGATGTGTTTTAAAAGAATTAGAACATATATATTCACAATCGGATATTTTGAATGCCCATTGAATAAGACGTCTGAATTTTTCCTTTATAAGATTATGTGGTAAAGTAGTATAGAAGGTAGAGAAATCAAAACTTTCAAGGGATTCAAAAGGGGCATTATAAGCATTCAATTTATCGAGAACTTCCAATGAATTTTTTACACTCCAAAAATGATTGACACCACTGTTTTCATATACTTTGTTACAGAAATTTATAACCAGGTTTTTAATAGCAGTCAAAGTATTAGTGAGTATAATAGAAACTTTAGTTGTAGAACAGTGACTATCTAGATTTATATGGCGTTTTGTGGAGTTTAGGAACCCAGTACATAGTTGGAACTGTTTTACTATCAGGTTAAGCCTGTAAAGATGTGGCTGTTAGAAAATGTATGTTTGTAATTTCACTTTCCGTTAATTGGGTTAATTGAAAAGTATGTGAACTGGTAATTTCCTTTCGGAGTACTTCTATATAATGTTTACGACAAACTATGATGATGTTATTAGCAGCCTTATCAGCTGGGACAAAAACAAATTCCATTCCAAATTCTTTAAGTTTCATTTGGATGCGAGAAACGGTGGGTTTATTATTGTTGTCATAGCGGAAATGTTGTTCAAACTGTTTAATTCGGATATCGACAATTTTCATAATACCATTAAAGAATCCAAAGATTTTTTGTCAACGTGTTCACGTTTAATCCAATTTTTGCAAAAAGTTTTAAGTGAGTCGTGGATGATATTACGACAATCTTTCCAATTAATTTTAGAAGGTGGCCTATATTTTGGACCTTTCTTTAAGAAATTAATAAGCTCTTTGTCCTGCAAGATGTTGAGATCTCCTGTGATGTCATGGGAGCTAGGAGCATAGGCGTATTTTGAATTGTTGCAATTTCATGTATCAGGCACAGAATTGTTAATGTTTATATCTTTACAAACTTTACTGTAATTGAAGACGTACTGTCGGCTGGGTTTCTTGTATATGTAACAAATGATGGGAAGTTCTGTATTATCGAAATAGCCAGGAATTCGTTCTTGAACCGAATGATCATTTAGAATGCCGGCAATATTTATAAAATCTATTCCTTTGTCTATGTATTTTATCTTTAGGAAATATTTTTGATGTTGGTCAGGACGATCGATTTTAGGAAAAAGCTTAAAATAGCAGAACGCAGTTATTATCTTTGTAGTTTCGTATTTAGGACTAAGGTACGAAATAGTTTCGCATTTATCAAGGATATTGTTTAATTTGATGGCAGGTATGGAACATAATTTACTTAAAAGTTGATGTCTACCATTATTTTTAGAAATGTTAGATCTGCAACAGTGGTGTTGACAGAATGTAATCTACGTTTATTACGGTTAAGTTTACTTGTACGGTAACAGTTCAGTGCTTTTCACCGTTGATTGTACAAGCCCCAGTACCAATAATATCATTTGTTTTTGCCATACGGTGATTTAAAGATCTTCTAAAAAATAGCTTTGGAACAAAACTTTGCCACAATAGTTCTTGATAGGCCCCTTCACAAAAGATGTTTTTCAAGTCCGCTCTATGTCCAAGATGGCCGTCGCCCACGACATAGTCTTACGATTGTGCCCCCTATCGGCGAACACATTTTAAGATCTGTGAAACTGCTTAGCCAATTGGAACCAACTCCTTGGATGGCCCTTAAAAATGGCATTTTTAAGGTCGGGGCTATATCTAAGGAAGTTTCCAGTGGGGAATGTAGTTAACATTGGCCCCATGCATGCCACGGGAAAACGACATTTAAAGGTCTTTTCTGTAACTGCTGAGCCATTTTGAACAAATTTGGCCATAATGGTAATTGGGTTGTCCCACTGCAAAAAAAAAAAAAATTCAGACCCGCGCTATATTCATGACATTCAAAGGTCTCTTTTGTAACTGCTTCCCTTCTGTTTAACTTTTTTCTTCAGGGATCAACTAGAATTATTGATACATTTAGGAAGAGATACATCGAATCAGTCAATACAAGTCAGCATACCTGTTAATCCTCTCCCTTTAAGGGGGGACTCCCTCTCAGAGGCATAATCTCGCCCTTTTAATGGATCTTCCTCTAGGGATATCAAAATCTCCCCTTACTGCTTTTCTCTCCATAAACCTCCCTCATAGACAAAATAGGGTCTATGTGGATTTCCTATATTTGGATTCTAGTGCTGCTGGTGAGGAATTAGTTTTCGAAATGGCCATACAACTCATTAAAAATATTGCAATTGGAGTGAACATATATGTTATGGTCTCATGTTCATTTACTCTATATCCTTTCGTAAAATATTTAAAATTCCAGGCCTACCTTACAATTACCAAGTTTCATGCTACACATGAACTTTCATAGAGTTTTTCTAATTTGCCAGTATCTTTTTTTAATTTGGAGTACTCGTACATGTGCACAATTACTGGCATCTGTCCTAATTAAACTAGAATGGATTGGCGGAAATATGACAATGTTCCATATTTTGCAAGTACAGACTGGCAGTTGCAGATTCTTCCAATCAATTATCATTGCTTGCAGATTTTCTAACTTTCATGATGTAATTTGCTGGACTTCTTGGATGATAACTTTTCTTAAATCAATGGACAAGAAGACTAAATGTCAGTAATTAATTTTGCATATTAAAAGCAATATGTTACGATTTAAAGCCTAAAAACGAGTAGAATGTAATGCACACAATGCAAAATACAAAAAAAAAAAATCTCACGTTCACACACACAAACATACATTTCAATAGGTTCATTATAACAATGGGTGATACGATTTTCAAAATTTCCACACAAATTCAACTTCAGGGAGCATTTTCAAAAGCAAGATTCCAGATATTGTGTGGACCAATATGGAATGGTCTAACAAAGAACCACAGTATAATAGATAGATACTTTTTCTGACGAGAATTTGCAGATCAATACAAAGTAGTTTAATTAACCAATACAAATTACTTAATAGTTTATGAGTAAATCTCAATTCTGTAGTGTGATTTAGTATTCTGCAAAGAAGCCTATATAGATGTTTACGGCTGTCTAAAATGTACAAATCCTCCATGTTGTAGGCATCATGCTGACTAACAAGAAAAGAACCAGTCAATGCATACAAATAGAACGAAATAGACAACAAAGTTACAATGAAGAAAATAATAAATCATGATTTTGAAGATTAAAACACAAACAATGGCTGCACATATCAAATGATCTACTGATACAAATAGAACCACTCGCAGGAAATTTAACGCATGATGCAACTATTTGTACCAAGGACCAGTTGAATTTTTGTTTGGCACTTTGAAACTTGATGGTAACACATGCATTTGTAATCCTCTTTGGAAATTTTCAGAAAGCAAAGTTTTAGCCTTACAGCACACACAATTAAGAGGAATGTCAATGCGAGACTTTCAAGACAAGAGCTTTTGAGTAATTAAAAGCAGACATGAGTGCCTCAAACACAATTATAAGGCGATAATAAGATGAAAACATTAACCTGGAGCAATACAAAATAGATGTGACGTTGTGTAGGTATCATTCATAGGTTGTGTTGAGGATTCCTAGATAAAACTTGTAGAAATAATTTCATAGTTTGGCTGTAAAATAATGAATTCCTAAATGTACTGATTTTTAGGTCTGTTATCTTGTGTCTACATTTGTGGCATCAGCTAACTTGGATAATGGTGGAAAAGCATCTGGCATTATTTGGATTGTGTGTGGACCAATATAAAATGATCCACTAATGGACCCCACAGTACACAGTATGATAGTAGGGGCTTTGTCTGATGATAATTGGCAGATCAATAAAAATCAAATTAACAAATACAAATGTCTCAAAAATCATGAGTCAGTGTGGTTCACTCTGCTACAAAGAAGCCATTAATGCATACGGCTGTCTATAAATGTACATGAGTGAATCCTCCATATTGAAGGCGTCGTGCTCAATTAAAAAAACATTCAATGCATAAAAATAGAACGAAATAGACAACAAAGTAACAATGATGAAAATCACAATAATGATTTCAGAGATTAAACCACAAACAATGGCTATATATATCAAGTGATCTATTGATACAAATAGAAGCATTCACGGGAAATTTTAACGTATAATGCAACTATTTGCACCAATAGTCAGTTGACGTTTTTGTTTACCACTTGGAAACATTATCGTAGCACATGTCATTTTAATCCTCTGATTCTCTTAAATCACTCTTTTAAAAATTTACATAAAAGCCGAGTTGTAGCAGAAAGTCTCACAGCATATAAAAACTAAAGGCAACGTCAATAAAAAGGAGCTTTTGTGTAGTTTAAAGCAGAAATGGGTGTCTCAATACAAGAAAGCGATAATGAGACTGAATGGTCCGCCAAAGGACCACAGTGTTATAGATAGGGACTTTGTCTGATGATGATTNATAGATAAAAAAAACTGATTTAACAAATACAAATGTCTCAATAGTTTGTAAAGTAAGTGAGAACCGAACCGACAATCAAAAGAACGAACAATCCGTGGACAATGGCAAAATCAGACACACTAAGACACAAGAACACCACTTGAGTACGGGACAAAAAAGAAAAATGAAAACACACACATACAGATGAACGACACGGACCCAATAAAAACCATGGGTGAGATCAGCTGTACCGGTAGAGTAAGCATCTCTTGCTTCTTATAAAACACCCGCCGTGTTGAACATGTCAACTCCGGTAGTAAAGCAAGTAAGTTAAGCCCATTTCGGCTGATTCACTATGCCGCAAAGAAATGAATATTTTTAAAGCTGTCTATAATGTATAAATCCTTCATGTTGAAGGCATCATCTTGACTTCAAAGAAAAGCACCATTTAAAGCATATAAATAGAACAAAATAGACAACGAAGTATTAGTATCAGTTAGGAAACTCACAATCATGATTTCCAAGATTAAACCGCAAACAATAGCTGTAGATATCAAGTGATCTATTGATTCAAATAGAAGCATTCACGGGAAATTAAAACGTATAATGCAACTATTTGCACCAATAGCCAGTTGAATATTTGACTGTCACTTGGAAACTTGCTCATATCACTTGTCATCCTCAAGTTGAAGGCATAATGCTGACCTCAAAGAAAAAAAAGAACCATTTAACGCATAGAATAGAACAAAATAGACAACAAAGGATCAATCAGGAAACTCACAATAATGATTTCGCAGATAAAACCCAAAACAATAACTGGATATATCAAATGATCTATTGATTCAAATAGTTGCATTCACGGGAAATTAAAACGTGTAATGCAACTATTTACACCAATAGCCGGTTGAATTTTGGTTTGTCACATGAAAACCTCATTGTAGCACCTGTTATTTTAATCATCTACTTTCCTTCACTGTGCTACAAAGAAGTCATTAATGCTTACGGCTGCCTATAAATGTACATGAGTGAATCCTCCATGTTGAAGCGTCATGCTGACTTAAAAAAAAACATTCAATACATAAAAATAAAACAAAATAGACAACAAAGTAACAATGATGAAAATCACAATAATGATTTCAAAGATAAGAACAAACAATGGCTGTATATATCAAGTGATCTATTGATACAAATAGAATCATGAACGGGAAATTTAAACGTATAATGCAACTATACACAGCACACAAAAATTAAAGGCAACGTCAATAAAAAGGAGCTTTTGTGTAATTTAAAGCTGAAATGGGTGTCGCAATACAAGAAAGCGGTAATGAGACTGAATGGTCCACCGAAGGACCAAGTGTTATAGATAGGGACTTTGTCTAATGTTGATTTATAGATGAAAAAACTGATTTAACCAATACAAATGTCTCAATAGTTTGTAAGTCAAGCCAATTTCGACAATGTGGTTCACTATGCCGTTAAGAAGTCAACATGTATACGGCTGTCTATAATGTATAAATCCTTCATGTTGAAGGCATCATCTTGACTTCAAAGAAAAGCACCATTTAAAGCATATGAATAGAACAAAATAGACAACGAAGTATCAGTTAGGAAACTCACAATCATGATTTCCAATATAAAACCGCAAACAATAGCTGTAGATATCAAGTGATCTATTGATACAAATAGAAGCATTCACGGGAAATTTTAACGTATAATGCAACTATTTGCACCAATAGTCAGTTGACGTTTTTGTTTACCACTTGGAAACATCATCGTAGCACATGTCATTTTAATCCTCTGATTCTCTTAAATCACTCTTTTGAAAATTTACATAATAGCCGAGTTGTAGCAGAAAGTCTCACAGCATATAAAAACTAAAGGCAACGTCAATAAAAAGGAGCTTTTGTGTAGTTTAAAGCAGAAATGGGTGTCTCAATACAAGAAAGCGATAATGAGACTGAATGGTCCAGCAAAGGACCACAGTGTTATAGATAGGGACTTTGTCTGATGATGGTTTATAGATAAAAAAAACTGATTTAACAAATACAAATGTCTCAATAGTTTGTAAAGTAAGTGAGAACCGAACCGACAATCAAAAGAACGAACAATCCGTGGACAATGGCAAAATCAGACACACTAGGACACAAGAACACCACTTGAGTACGGGACAAAAAAGAAAAATGAAAACACACACATACAGATGAACAACACGGACCCAATAAAAACCATGGGTGAGATTAGCTGTACCAGTGGAGTAAGCATCTCCTGCTTCTTATAAAACACCCGCCGTGTTGAACATGCCAACTCCGGTAGTAAAGCAAGTAAGTTCAGCCCATTTCGGCTGATTCACTATGCCGCAAAGAAATCAACATGTTTAAAGCTGTCTATAATGTATAAATCCTTCACGTTGAAGGCATCATCTTGACTTCAAAGAAAATCACCATTCAAAGCATATAAATAGAACGAAATCGACAACGAAGCATCAGTTAGGAAAATCAACCATGATTTCCAAGATTAAACCGCAAACAATAGCTGTAGATATCAAGTGATCTATTGATTCAAATAGAAGCATTCACGGGAAATTAAAACGTATAATGCAACTATTTGCCCCAATAGTCAGTTGAATATTTGACTGTCACTTGGAAACTTGCTCATATCACATGTCATCCTCAAGTTGAAGGCATAATGCTGACCTCGAGGAAAAAAAAGAACCATTTAACGCATAAAATAGAACAAAATAGACAACAAAGGATCAATCAGGAAACTCACAATAATGATTTCGCAGATAAAACCCAAAACAATAACTGGAGATATCAAATGATCTATTGATTCAAATAGATGCATTGAAGGGAATTAAAACGTGTAATGCAACTATTTGCACCAATAGCCAGTTGAATTTTGGTTTGTCACATGAAAACCTCAATGTAGCACCTGTTATTTTAATCATCTACTTTGCTTCGCTGTTGTTTTGAACATTTACAGAAAAGCAAAGTTGTAGCAGGAAGTCGCAAAACACACCAAACTAAAACCAATGTCAATTTAACAATGTAAAAGCAGTAGCCTTTGTATAATTAAAATGTAGAAATGAGTGCCACAAATAACAGTAAGCAGAAATGAGACCGGATAGTTGACCTATTGACAAAAAAAAAAAATAATGCTGACATACACCTTACAAACGAACTATTCATTTACTTAAAATTTACTATAATTTTTGTTGACAATCCCGCAGCCATGACCAGAAAAGAGATGGATATATTCGCCACATGACAAAAGTGTTTTAGTTGTCAAAAATAATTAACATTAAGCAATACAAAAACATAACTTATCATTTATGCTAAACATTCATAGGCAGTATTGAAGATTCTTTCAAAAAAAAAATTGGTAGAAATAATTTCATATTTATGGGCCTTTTTGAGGATTTAGGCTTGTTCAGGGTCTAAATCGAAATATGGGATATTTACGATTTTTAACAATGGGATATGATATATCTTCAATAAACGGATCGATATGGAATATATTTTGACAATCGGATATTGGATCCTTCGATAATTATTAGGATATCTTTAATTTTCAAAAAAAAAAAAAATTTGCCCAGACTTATATGGGATATTCAGACCCCCTAAACAAGACTCAAGATTCTTGGATAAAATACATTTAGGTAAAATACTTTTAATTAATAGCCGTGTGGAAAATATCTGATTAGAATGGGTAGAAATGATCTCATATTTTTACTATGAATTTTTAAATGTACTGATTTTTCTAGGTCTGTCATCCTGCGTCCACATTTGTGGAATCAGACGGTAATTTGGATGTTGGTTGAAATACGTCTGAAATGAATTAGATTGTATGTAAAGTGATCCACCAAAGGGTCATAGTTTTTTAGATAGAAATTTTATCCGATGAAGATTGACTGATCAATACAAGAGGCTCCCAGGAGCATGTACCATTCACTTTGACCATGGCCAATACATAAAGTCAAACTTCTAAAGGGTCTCATTTTCAAACTATGTAAACAAACCTTTATGTTATATGACCCAACTTTAATGAACTATTTTTCCTTTTGCCTACCATCTTGAATAAGGGATGGATCTGCAAAACACAATTTTTAAGAGAATTAAGGGTTGTGCCAAAGTTCATTTCCAACTTGCCAAATGGGTTAAAAGGAGAAGATCTTTTGAGGTACTCCAATATTAAACTATTTTTCCCAATGGTAGTAATTTATAAGATGTAATCTTGAAGGACATTCATTTTGAAGGGGACCATCTAAAATACATTGTGATTAAGTTTTGTTCTAACTTCCCCACTTGTTTCAGATGAAAAATTCTTTGCATGCTCTTTCTAAAGGGTCATGTAATAAATTAAGTTCCCCGCAGGTGGTAAAGTTGGATGACAGAGAAGCATCAAAGTAATAAAATTTAGTCAGCACCTTATAAGCATCAGTCATGCCATGCACGATTCAATTCCATTTGTGGTTCTCAAGAAAAAAGTATTTGTATGTAACATGAATACAAAACACCAACTGCTCATTTAGGGCTTTGTTACATTGCAACAGTCTATGCAGTATGATAGATAGGGGCTTTTCTGATGATAATTGGCAGATCAATAAAAATTAAATTAACCAATACAAATGTCTCAAAAATCATGAGTCAGTGTGGTTCACGGTGCTACAAAGAAGTCATTAATGCTTACGGTTGCCTATAAATGTACATGAGTGAATCCTCCATGTTGAAGGCGCCATGCTGACTTAAAAAAAACATTCAATACATAAAAATAAAACAAAATAGAAAACAAAGTAACAATGATGAAAATCACAATAATGATTTCAAAGATAACAACAAACAATGGCTGTATATATCAAGTGATCTATTGATACAAATAGAATCATGAACGGGAAATTTAAACGTATAATGCAACTATTTGCACCAATAGTCAGTTGACGTTTTTGCTTACCACTTGGAAACATTATCGCAGCACATGTCATTTTAATCCTCGTATTCTTTTAAATCACTCTTTTGAAAATTTACATAAAAGCCGAGTTTTAGCAGAGAGTCTCACAGCACATAAAAACTAAAGGCAACATCAATAAAAAGGAGCTTTTGTGTAATTTAAAGCAGAAATGGGTGTCTCAATACAAGAAAGCGGTAATGAGACTGAATGGTCCTCCAAAGGACCATAGTGTTATAGATAGGGACTTTGTCTAATGTTGATTTATACATAAAAAACTGATTTAACCAATACAAATGTCTCAATAGTTTGTAAGTCAAGCCAATTTCGACAATGTGGTTCACTATGCCGTTAAGAAGTCAACATGTATACGGCTGTCTATAATGTATAAATCCTTCATGTTGAAGGCATCATCTTGACTTCAAAGAAAAGCACCATTTAAAGCATATAAATAGAACAAAATAGACAACGAAGTATTAGTATCAGTTAGGAAACTCACAATCATGATTTCCAATATAAAACCTTAAACAGTAGCTGTAGATATCAAGTGATCTATTGATTCAAATAGAAGCATTCACGGGAAATTAAAACGTATAATGCAACTATTTGCACCAATTGCCAGTTCAATTTTTGTCTGTCACTTGGAAACTTGCTCATATCACATGTCCTCCTCAAGTTGAAGGCATAATTCAGACCAAAAAAAAGAAAAGAAAAAGAAAAAAAAGAACCATTTTACGCAGAAAATAGAACAAAATAGACAACAAAGGATCAATCAGGAAACTCACAATCATGATTTCGCAGATAAAACCCAAAACAATAACTGGAGATATCAAATGATCTATTGATACAAATAGTAAGCATTCACGGGAAATTAAAACGTGTAATGCAACTATTTGCACCAATAGCCAGTTGAATTTTGGTTTGTCACACTTGAAAACCTCATTGTTGCACCTGTTATTTTAATCATCTACTTTCCTTCACTGTTGTTTTGAATATTTACAGAAAAGCAAAGTTGGAGCAGGAAGTCGCAAAACACAAAACTAAAAACAATGTCAATTCAAGACTTTAAAGACAGTATAGATAATAGTGTTGCACGCAGCTCTATATGATATGTATGATACTGTGTTGGTATGGTGAGCTGCAAAGGTAGAATATATGATTCCGAATGCCAACAGTGATGAAAATCACCTTTTTAACCTGTTATCATCGGAAAATCCAGCAAGGTCTTCGGCTGGATTTGAACCCCTGCTTGTTGTCATCTATGGCAACACCGCCTGCACTATGTCCAGCGCCCTAGACCACTCGGCCACCTAGGCTATATAAAAAATATAGGTTTCGGTAACCGGGTCATTCCTCCTCATAGGAAATCTAGAGTTGTAACATAGTACACGATGAACATTAGGTGGGTAGGAAATAGATAGAATAAGGATAAGGTTGCAACAGGTAAGACACATAAGGTATATAGATAATAGTGTTGCACGCAGCTCTATATGATATTATGATAATGTGTTGGTAAAGTGAGTTGCAAAGGTAGAATATATGATTCCGAATGCCAACAGTGATGAAAATCACCTTATCTGTTAACATCGGAAAATCCAGCAAGGTCTTCGGCTGGATTTAAACCCCTGCTTGTTGTCATCTATGGCAACACCGCCTGCACTAAATCCAGCAGAAGATCTTGCTGGATTTTCCGATGTTAACAGGTTAAAAAGGTGATTTTCATCACTGTTGACATTTAAAGACAGTAGCCTTTGTGTAATAAAAATGTAGAAATTAGTTCCACAAATACCATTAAGCGGGAATGAGACTGGATGGCTGACCTATTCACAAAAATAATGCTGACATACACCTTACAAACAAACTATCTATGGACCTAAAGTGTACTACAAAGTTTGTTGACAATCCTGCAACCATGACCAGAAAAGACATGGATGTAGCATTGTTCGACATTTAGCAGAGAATTCCGCTCAAACCGGTGCTAGGGGCCGTCTTGAACTTGCTATGAAGTATGATTAAAGCTCATTGTTGGAGGGCTCATGGTGACTTCTAGGTGAAGAACAACAATAAAAGCGTTGTTCCTTTGCTTGTTTTACCGTGTATTGTAGAGACAACAATGTTTTAGTTGATAAAAAAATAATTAATTTTAAGCAATACAAAAAAAAAGATTACACATTATTTAGGCCTAAAATTCATAGGCAGTATTGAAGATTCTTTGAAAAAAATGGTAGATATAATTTCATATTTATAGGCTTTTTGAGAATTTAGGCTTTTTAGGATATAAATCGAGATGTGGGATATTTCCAATTTTAAACAATGGGATATGGGAAATCTGAAATAAATGGAAAGGGATATGAAATATATTTTGACCATCGGATATTGGATCCTTCGATAATTATTAGAATATCTTTAATTTTCAAAAGAATATTTTAGCCCAGACTTATATGGGATATTCAGACCCCTAAACAAGACTCAAGATTCTTGGATAAAATACATTTAAGTAAAATACTTTTAATTAATAGCCGTGTGGAAATATCTGATAAGAATGGGTAGAAATGATCTCATATTTTTACTGAAAATAATTAATTTTCTAATTCTGTAGGTCTGTCATCCTGCGTCCACAGTTGTGGAATCGGACAGTAACTTGGATGTTGCTTGAAATACGTCTGAAATAAATTGGATTGTATGTAAACCAATATAAAGTGATCCACCAAAGGGTCACAGTTTCTTAGATAGAAATTTTGTCCGATGATGATCGGCTGATCAATATAAGAGGCTCCCAATGGCTGATCAATACAAGAGGCTCCCAATGGCTGATTAATACAAGATGCTCCAAATGGCTGATCAATACAAGAGGCTCCCAATGGCTGATCAATACAAGAGGCTACAAAGTTAAAATTATTAAAAGCTATTTTTTTTTTGTTTTTTCACCTTGTGATTGTGTTTTTGTTTCTCATATCCATTACCTGAATATTTTTTCGTTTTTTTTAGTTTATAGTTGAGAATGAATGCTGAATAGAGAAAGAAAATAGTTGATGAATGTTTTTAGTTTCTTTGATTGACTGAATATGAGTTATAATTGGGATCGTCCTCCGAAATAATATGTGTATTTACTTGTTGAGAATAATGGAAGTTTTGTTTTTGATACTAGAAATATTGGCCCCTTGTCGGCATTAAAAACAAAACGTCTATTATTCTTTTAATCGATAATTAACTAAATCATTTAATAAAACAAATTTTGGAATTGAATGTTAATTTTCAACAAATCGTGAAATTGACTATCCCATCTAGGATGAGATTCGACCAGCTGGACATATGTAAAAATTGTAGTTCTGGAAAACCTCAACACTTTTGCAATTCACACTTAACCTTTATCTCAAACAGTTTTTGAAATAAAAGTAGAAACGTTAAAACATTGTGAAAATTCAAGGAAAAAGCGGCAATAACTCCTATGTGGGTTGTCAGATTTTCTTCAAAATTGCAGGACATGTAGATCTTACTATGCTGACCATTTTTCTTTTAGAAACTTTACTTCTATCTTCTACCATTTTCAATATATAAGACTAAAAGTAACGAAAAACTGAAAATTTTAGGGACAAGGGGCAATAACTCCAAGACGGGTACACGGATATTCTTCAAAATTGCAGAGCAGGTAGATCTCATTATGCTGATCATTTTTACTTCGTCAGAATTTTGATATCTGTAATGGTCATTGAGTAATTTCCCCCCAAAAAAGAAATTTACCCCTATGTTCTATTTTTAGTAACAGCGGCCATGTTGTTTGGTCTACGGACATAAAAATCACAAACTTGAAAGAGCGTATCCTGGTGATGATTCAGGCCAAGTTTGGTTAGTATTGGCTCAGTAGTTTCAGAAAAGAAGATCTTTGAATAAAAGTAAACGGACGGACGGACGACGGACGCCGAGTGATAGCAAGAGCTCACACGGCCTTTGGCCAGGTGAGCTAATAACCAAAAGGATCTAAAAAGAAAAGCCAAATTCATATAAGAGCAGAGCTATGCACCAAAGGATCAGCCATGACTTAGATAAGGACTTTGGTGATGATTGGAAGATCAATAAAGAGTGATTTACACTTCAAAATGTTTTGTTTTGATCTGCACTGATGAGACAAAAGTTGTCGAAGTTGTCATATGCAGAAAATAGTTTGAAAGTAGCTTCGGTATTTTGTTATTTAACCAATACAAATGTCTCAATACTTTATGAGTCATTGGCAAATCTATGGTGCGGTTTATTATTCAGCAGAAATGAATAATTGGTTTGGTCTTTAAGTTCAGCGAAATAAACATCATCCTAGACTCCTATAGACATAAAGTAAACTAACTAGAAAACAGACAAGACACACAAAGGCTTTATAAATTTCCTGACTTAGGACAAGCGCAAACCTGCTGCGGCGGGGTTAAACTAGTTTTATTGGGCCCAAACCTTCCCCCTATAGAGACTGGATTGCTGCTGTATACGGGAATTTTGAGTCGTGTTCACTCCGACAACAATTTTGTGTTTTATACGAAAACAATCAATACATCAATACCTTGGGGTGGAATCACTAATTAATGAACACTGTTGAGCCAAGGGTGATTTATATTTAATCGATTTGTAGCGCTTCAGATTAATTGTTTTTCGTCAATTAAAATTTAGTTAAATAATTGTCATGCAGGATAAATTATAAGTACACTTCAATTTAATAAATAGTTTGTTTTTAGGTGGTATATATTTATATTCAATAGGACTGGTATTTGAGAAGATCGTTTCTGCCTTCAATTACACCAGAGTTCCTATCTCTAAAGTCCCGTATTGAATGAATAAATGCTTAAATCCTTTTTAAAACAAATTATTGATTAACCTTAAGGTGTCTCAGTGGTATTATTCCGCCATTTTTGTCTAATACTTGTTCATTTAGTTTTCATTCATTGAGAAATTTAACAAAGTAGCTATTTAAAATGTTAGGAAAGTTCTGATATATTTAATTTTTGTTTATTCCGTATCACTTTTAAAACATTTTAATTACAAAAAGGTGAGCTAAAACAAATGGGCTTTAAATATTTTGTTGGATTTGCAGAACACAGAAATTATTCAAGGGACATAATTTCACATAGATATCACTAGAGAAATTAACATTTTGCGTTTTATCTCTCTTATTTCAACGATGACCCCAAGTTTTAACTTTCTATTTGTAAACTTTATAGTAATTTAAAAAAAATATTCAAATTATTAACAAATTCTATAAATAATTTTTTCAAGCTATCCTCTCATATAATAACTTTCGTAAAATCATTAAATTTCCAATTTCAGTTTTTGCGCTTATATGCATGGTGACCCCCAAATTTTATTTTATATTTTGAACAATAATACAATTACGTTTCTATACAGAAAATTTTGCAAATTCTGTAATAGGAAAATAATGCCCTGCAGACACCTTAAGCATACTGTAATATTCGCTACATGACACCTTTTTTTTAAATAACAAAATACCGAGGTTACTGCGAAAATATGATCTGCATATGCGTATTTCGACAACTTATGTCGCAACAATGCAGATTAAATCAAAACATTTGGAAATCCATGAACCGATATATGTGTAAAAGTTGATTTAATTTAGTTTTAGTAATACAAATTATAGATTAAACATTGTTTATGCTTTATGTAGATAGGCTGTGTTAAAGATTCTTGGATGAAATATATAGATGAATCAAAATCAGACGAGCATGTATATCTGGAATCGTGGCATGTAGTATAAGGAATGGAGGGATATACAGTAAATATACATGAAACAAAGACATTGTAAAGCAATGGAACAATGATTTTATTGTTGTTCTTCATCTTAATGTCACCATAAGGCCTTCAATAATGAGCCTTGTTCATACCTCATAGTAAATTTGCGAATACATTACTCCAAGAATTGCGAAGTCGATGATTACATGAACAAGAGGTAGAAGAATAGTTTATTATTAAAACCTTGTGACGAAACGCGAAAATTAATACAAAGGGAGCAAATGATTAAGGGGTTGCTGTTTTCTCAACAAAACTACACTTCTTCAAACGAATTACACCAAACTTGAATTTCAATTTTTTGTTAATATTTAAGATCATAGTTTCATTTTCAAATTGGTGATATTCGATATTGTGATGTTGAATTGAGCATAAATATAAAAAGTACTTACTGTGATATACCAGACTTCAGACCTGTGTGTAGAATTTTCATCTCCTTTCTTATTCAGCTCAAACGAACCCATATTTATACGTAGACTACCCTATGACATCAGGAAAAGACTGTCGCCTCCATGTTGTCATCAACACAATGAAAATATTGATATACTGTTTTGTTTTTCTAATGGAGGTTTCATATGGTGTATACGTAATCGCTATTTTTACGCGTTTTTATAGCTTGAAACAAGTAAATACCACCTGGTACTTTTCATAGAATGTAGCTCAAAAAGACGCAAGAGTCTGTGTTGTATACATGTACTCTGTTTCTAGAAAATTTTATCAAATGCTTACTGGAGAATGTTAAGTAACTTCACTTTTCCTTATGGCCGATTTGCCGTTTCAACTGAGCTAAACCATATCGTTTATATACATGTAAGAGCCACAGTTATTGGCTCTGTTGGTTTATTGTTAGATTTTTAAGGTACGGAATCACCAGCCCTATTTGCCAACAGTTCGATACTTAGGAGTGAAAAGCTCAGTAACTTGATGATTTTGACTTTACTTTCATGTCTTTTCTCTAGACGTATTAAAACTTATTATCATACTCTTTGCTGTGTTGTCTTCCGAATGCTCTGTTTGTATGTGCACTTAAAAGAGATAAGTTTGAAAAATTGTAATATGCACAATATGTAATAATCAGAAATTTTAATCTAAGTATATCTCTCTCATTCAAAGCTCTAACCTAAGCTGATATTAATTTTTACTAAATTTTTTGGTCCTTAAGATTAGTTATTCTCTATCAGATTTTAACTTCTGTTTTTGCATTCACTTGAAGGAATTCTTCAATAAAGTAAGTGAGAACCGAACCGTCAGTCCAAAACGAACAATCCAAGGACAGGGGCATCGTCGGAAAAACAAACAAACAAACAAACAAACAAGACACAACATGAGCAAAGCACAAAAAAAATGAAGACACACATATATACAAAAATCAACAACATAGACCCAATAAAAACCATGGTTGAATTCCTGGATAAATCTACTTTAATCGACAACAATAACCCCCAAACATATCAAAATAAATAAATAAATAAATAAATGACAAAAACTGTAATCCATATCTCTGGATATTTTAGCTAAGTGAATAACTTGCTGCAAATCTAATTTCTACATAGGCTCATTTCGACAACTTATGTCTCTTCAGTGCAGATAGAATCTAAACATTTGGAATGCAATAAATTCAAAGATGTTAAAAAACTGATATACCAATATGGTCCAAATGGAAAGCCAAAAATAACTAAGATACTCCTTAAGTAGTTGTCAAGAATGAAGTGAAAAAATTAGAAGATTGCAGTAGATTTTAATCTTTTTGAAATCAAAATAAACCATATTCACTATTTTACATAAGTAGTTAATATCTCATAAAATCGTAGCTTTTCAAAAACATGTTTTCGAAAAGCTACGATTTTATGGGATATCAACTGCTATCCAGGAGCATATAACAAAATCATGTTTTCTATTTTTGTTTCTACAACGGTCAAAACTACCACTTTAAAAGTAAAAAAGTAGAATATAACAAGAAACGTACTGACACGTTTTGTCAAAACAGTCAAGAACAAAGTAGGTTTTACTCACATTTTTTACGTTGCTTGCGGTTTAAGCATCTCATAAGTAAAACAAAAACTTCAAATTAGGACTTGGTACATAACACGGGTTATACATAACACTGATGTGTATCTCTGGTTCTATACTTTTGATTCCTATATATTTCTAGTAAGTCTGACAGGTCGTGACCAGTTACTCTCTCTATAACGAATATATTGCTAAAAGGATAATATAAATATACGATTTCCCCTTGAATATCAAGTATTTCGTAAAAACCATACACCTTTGTTTTTATTTTTTT
>MJUU01035403.1:57921-71024 GCA_002080025.1 Modiolus philippinarum | reverse complement strand
AACCAAGCAGTATAGAACCCTTCTTCTAAGAGCAGGTAAGCGACGTACCCGACCACCCCAACCTCGATCCCTCTCTCAAGAATCTCATGGTCTTCGTCGATTTGATGCTGAACAAGCAAAGCAAGTGCGAAGATTACTGTGTGCGCGGTCGCCATAATAACGTGGACTGCTTCTACCTCTTTCAAAATTACTCTAAGCTTCCGGAACAATCGATCCGAGAGAATGCCAAATTCATCTGCCCCTTCGAGCAGGATGTCAAGAATCGCGAATCAGGGCAGCGATCTCATCCCGGCTCAGTTCGATATTCTATGCGACCGCTCTTGGGCCAAGCCTCACGGATTCATGACCATCCATCCCACGAGCCCAAAGACGGCTGGATGCAATCTAGATGAGTAATTGAAATCTCCGAAGTCCCCTCCCCCTGAATATAAGCAACAATGGGAGCGAGTTCTTATTTACGGCTTGAACCCAGGGTATAGATGTAAAAGATGTGGTACTGAAAGGTACGCTCACCGCATCAATGAGCAGGATGTCGAAGGAAGGACTCCTTACTTAAACTCCGGCAGCCGTCCGGACCAAGGTGCTGCATCAAACCCGTCTGTGGCCATTAATGCACGCACTCATCCATATCGCGCAGTGATAAATGCAAAAAGCACTCCAAGCTATTCCCTGAGGCATGCTATCGGTGTTGAGCTCCGATCGCTCGCGATAAGGCGTTGCACTGTATCCGCGACGAGATAATAGCCATACCATAATTCACCACCCTCTGGTCGGGCGTAAAAGTCCAGATGGTGGAATACGATCATTAAACCCCGGAGAGGATGGAAGTCTTCCGCTCCTCGAATGCATGGAGCTCAAAGCAACGCTTCTGGGCGATCGACCCAACGCTTAGGGCTTTCATCCAACGTGTAGGGGTGTTCGATCAAACATTTAGGGACGTTCCATCCAACGCTTAGGGGTGTTCGATCACACGTTTAGGGGTGATCGATCCAACGGCAAAGGGCGTTGGCGATGCTATAAATAAATGACGTTCATCAAGATCTCTGATCCCAAGCAGGACAAGGCGCTTGATAAGCACCTGCAGGAGACAAAGCATCCAGACTAACGATATACAGCGATGCCTAGATAGATTGGACTCAGTCGCGACCTCTTCAAGATATTCAAGACCGTGATCGAGACGCAAAAGGAGACCGCTTCGCAGATTACCAGAAAGATCAATGATCTCCCACTCACTCTACCCTTCCTCCTGCCACCGAGGACGACGACCCACTACCAATCGAGCAAGCCCTGACTACCAACCTCTGTCCTCGAGCAACCCATTATCTTCAGCTCATTATGACTCCCGAAGCCGATCATACCTTTGGATTGCAAGTGGAAGACTGTACGATCGTGATCGGAAGTCTACCCGTCACATTCGACATTGACGGTATCTTTGTCGACGGTGAGCTCTATAGGGGTAAACCCGGCCCATGAGAGCAAATGGTCATGAAGCATCCGGAAGATTTCGAGGTGGGTGACCTGAATATCTATGATGATATCCTACGAACATCGAGTGCCATTTACCAAGGCAATTATGCACTCTCGCGGGCCCAGGACTAGCAAAAGCAAGAAATGTGTGTGTATTGTCTTGTACCTTTATAAGCAAGATAAGTATAGAAGTGGGGTGCAGACCGTCTATCTTTCCAAATTCTTCGACCACTTGCTTGATCGTCTCGATCTTTGCGCTGTCGCCTACTAGGCTGGGAATAATGGGGTACACAACGATATCTTGGCCATCCTCGACGCCATGATGAAATCCAACCTTATAAGCAGAGAGGAGTAGGAGAAGCTACATCGGAAGCGCATCTAAATAAATTTACGATGTCTTTCGGAGTGAATCAAGGTTATGGCCGGAGGTATGCAGTCTATTCGATACCATCGCCAGTCTTGCTGGACGAGTGCTTACCCCTATTGCGGTGCAGACGTTTGGTAGCAAGGCGCCGCTTTCAATGCAGCCCTGAAAAGTTGGAGAAAGAAGGGACAAAGGCTGTGGACCACGTCATTCATCGGCTAACTTAGTACCACCTGTCGCCAAGACCAAAATGACCCCACAGCAGCAGACCCATCTCAATAATTTTATCTCTGGTAGAGGTATAGCAATAACCACGCCTTCGTCCTGCGCTATACATAAATATATGATGACTGATATGCTTACTATCACCGAAGGACTTTCGATTAACAGCTCTAGGAGTATCAGGTTCACCAGCACGAACCTCAAGCCGGATCTCAGCTAGATAATACCGGTGCGGAGATGGGCATCAATATCGAGACCCAGGATCTCTTCCTCCACTCCGCCGAGAGCTATCTCTTGGTCGAAGGCCGGCTCTTGATGAATGATGGGACCGCCTAGCTACGCTGATAACGGCACAATGTATCTTTTGCAGCATTAGCTACCGACTCTGTGGCCAGCAGATACGGGACTTCTGAGTCGTGTTCAGTCCGGAATAAATTTCTGATACTACTGTGAAAGGACTATTGCTCACCGGGTTCCAATTTTCGTGGATTTTGTGGTGCATTTAAACCACGAAATTAAGTTCTCAAATGAAAGGCATTTTTCCCTAGAGTTTAGATGGTATCGAATAGTTCTCGTTCATCGACTGCATATCTCCGGCCATAAGCATGTAGGAACAATTATGAGTAAACATATCAATTTCATAAATATTTGGTTTTTATGTGAAATATATTTATTTCAATAGGCCAAGAATCCAGTCACTCCTTCTTACTGGTATTTGAGGTGATCGTTTCCGCCTCCAATTACACGAGAATTCCTATCTCGAAAATCCCGTATTGTGCACCTCAACGACCCCGCCATCGCAACCAACGTGCTGGGGAAGCTAACATTCCCCGACGACTTCAACGAATCGCAAGGCCTAAACCAGCTATAGTTCAAGGATTCCACGGCTGAGGCTGAGGCAGATAACGTTGAATTCTCAGCACGCCACGGTATATATAATCATCATCTAGCCAACCAGTATGGGATAATTTTCCTTCTCCATTAACCCCTCAAACACGTCTTCCACTTTGCCGAGGATAACGATTAGAACATCCACGGATTCAAGCATGAGCTCTCCTTGTTGCACGATTCGGATGCCAATGTGGTAATGAGAGCTGCAACAATCAACGATGTGGCCAAGGTAGTCTTGAGCAAGGCCTCCTGGTTCGATCCTCACGTCACCGCTTCCGACGAAAAGAAGCTGCGGCTCTATAATACCAAGATCGATTGTGGATTTCGCATGAGGCAGTGCGATTCATTTGCCGTGCCTCAGACCGCAATTTTACTAGCGTCTAGACGCTAAAAGCGGGCGTGAGAAACATCGATTCTGATGCTGATACGTGTAGAGTCCAATTATGGCTTTTATACACGGTGTGAGAGAGCAGGTGTTACTATCTTCTGTTCTGTAGGGCGGTCTTGAAAGCCTCTATAGAATCGGCACACACGACGTTGTTTGGTAGTTGGTCTCCACAAAGAAAGAGTAAAAGCAGAGACAAGTAGCCGCTTTCTACGTCACCACCTGTAAATAAATGGATGATTCATTTTTGCGGAAAATTGGCACGAAAATCGAGTCCAAGCATGGGTTCTCTTTCATCGTCTTTGGGGATGACAGCCTGGTTCTTGACCGCTACAACTCACTCCTCCAACTGACGAGGAGAAATCTTATGTGATGGCCTTTTTGAATGTTGAGACATACTGATCCATCCAAAATATCCATGCAAGGAATACCGGTAATTCCTTCCGCTACTCTCCCAGACAATGGCGCCCACTAGTTTCCCATAGCCATGAGCACTTGACGATATCAGCTATGAGATCCAGCGGCAAATGCGGCTCATGAAACACCGAAGGCCAAGATCCCATTCGATGCCAACCGCGCAACTCTGAGAGCAACGCTCACTCTTGCCAGAAGCTACCAAGCTTCGGTGCTTGGATTCGAGCACCGGACGTATACCTACGACCGGAGCATGAACGTATGCGTGGAGGATGAGCAAATTGTCAATATCATCAACATCAACAGCATCCTCGTGAATAGCGATATCATCTACGGCCGTTATGTCAACGGCACCCAGAAAGCCACCATCTATAATTCTGTCATGGGGTCAATTCAGTCATGAAGATCGTCCAAATCCCAAGAATCTGGTCTACTTAACCGTGACCCTGAGGACCATCGACCTTATGCAAACCTATCTGACCGATCAAGACGGTCGCCCATTCAATCTGCTAGAGGAGTATCTCACCATCCGCTTCTATCTGCGTCAGGAATAAATAAATGGATTGTCAAGAGTACGGTCTCAACTTGACGAAGGTTCAAGCAGAGAAGATCCAGAGTGTGGCAAAGAAGGGTTGCCCCGTGAACGTCCGATTGCTGCATGCCAACCTATCTGGTGGGCATAAGATGCTTCTCATAGCAGATCAAGCGCATCAACAAGCTCTTGCAGAGCGGTAAGGGTGGTATGGTCTTGAAGATGAGCCTAAAGCACGAGTTATAACGGGCAGAAAGAAGATGGAATTCTCCCCGTGGTCGCAGGTCTCGTCTCTGCTGCGCTACCTATGCTAGCCAAAACCGTGAGGGGTAGTTGAACTTTTGTCATCTTTTTTTTTTTTTTTTAGAAATGTGTGTCCTGTAGGAACTGCTTTTCCGAACAACTCCTCTCATCATATTAAAGTTATACATATGTACATTAATTCACTTTAAACAGTGATTAGGCATGGATTGAAGATGGTGTGCATATTGTCATGGTTTACATTTGTGATTGGGGGATAGTTGAACCTAACCATTTTATCGAAATGTGTGATCTGGAACGCCTCCCATAATAATAGTTACAGGTTTTAAAGGGATATGACAGTTAAATATGTGGTTATTGTCCACTATGCAACGGCGTCATTCACTCCTCGTAAATGTTGCGAAGTGGACTGTTTCAAAGTGGACATTTTCGTACATTAAAAAAAAAAATTATAAGAAAATCTGTATAGAAATTCCATCTGCTTGATACAATGCTGAAGGTACAAGATGAGTAATTTAGATGCTTGAATGATGTTTCCTATTGCAGGGTTTTCCCGTTTGAATCTGTCAATTGAATATGCATATTTTTCATAACTTTCTATCACAAACGTTAAAAGTATGCTAGTGATTTTGTTGATGAATCTTGTTGTTATCCAGTACTTAATTCTCTGTGGTTCCAGATCCTACAAAAATATCGTTACAAAAAACATTTTTCTCATTTCTTAAAGAGGAAACTGAAAGTTTGCGAAGTGGACATTTTGGTGTAACCTGCTTACTTTGGATGTCCTTTCTAAACTCTTCTGTTTATGTTTAAGATTGCATACTGTCTACTGATATTAATTAAGGTATTAACAGCTAATATTTAATTGCGGGGTCGAAGAAGTTTATTTTTGTGTTTTTCAGTAGGCAAAAGTGGACTTTTTTTAAAATTTCCATCATATAATAATACAGAGTGGGGACTATCACTCATTTTGGGTGTATTGCCTCAGTTGGGGCATTAACCCCAAAATTGGAGACAGTTTTAAAATTGATACTCTTTATTTTGGATTTCACAGTTTCTGCTAAAAGGACAACAAATAAGATAAAATGCAGGAATTTTTCAAAAGAAATTATGAAGCTATAGCTATTTTTTATACAGCAAAAGTGAATGGTCTGTGAAATTTGCATTTCGCATGGGCAAATAACTTTTTTATTTTTTTTTTCAAAACCAAAATAATGTTTTTTTTTCGAAAAATATTACTGTTGCCTTTAAGAGTTAAAATGTCGAAATTCAAAAGTACGTAATTTCTTCACTATAAAAATATAATGTTTTTAGTATTTTACCCCAAATGGGCGATTGTCCCCAACCTGAAAAAAAAATGTCATTTGTTATTTGTTAAATAGGTCTTCCATACAATAAAGATGTAAATTTTCTTCTAAAAATAGAAATGACAGCAAAATTGTGTAATTTATTACAAAGAATGTTTATTTTTCTAAGTCTAAGTCCGTCAAAATAACGGGTAATTAATTACATATGGTAGGAGGCACTCGACAAAAATAACGGTACCCTCAAATGTCTTGTGAGCCCACCAGACCTTGACCTAGATTTGACCAAGCAAGTACCTCTGTTTACTTGATGGAAAGCGTCCGGTAAGTTATTTTACGCTGTTATTCAATATTTCATGAGATAAAAATTGTTAAATAAATTCAAATAATTAATTTTGTATGCCAGAAGTAATTTTTCAAAGTTCATAATCCTCGGGAAATGGTAAAACATGTTGGCCGCATGGTTAGCTGACTTTTTTCAAACTTCAGTCAGCGGCTGCCATTGTTACATATAATTAGGTAAGGATTTTTCCTAAATTACAGAAAATTTAGGAGTTGACGATGTTATTCATTGGTAAAATTTTATCGCAATTGTCAATATCTTCAAAATGACACCCATTTCTCACCGGATTTTCAGTGAAAATTTTGTGTATTTTGTATTTAAAGAAAGACACGTGTAAACAAAACTCAAAAATGCCGACTTCAGCTTCGAACCCATCGATGCACTTCTGATAAGAAAAAATGCCTAGACGGATAAACTGTATGGAGTTTTATAAATATTTTGAAAGGAAAAATGCATAACTAAAGTTTCATTGCTGTACTTTTGATTTAAAGTGTACATTTATTTTCTTGTTTTGGTATTTTCTCTACGCGAGTGTGCGCATAGTTGAAAACTTTTTGCGCATGTTTTGACGAGGCATGTGACTTTTACACATCAAAATAATAATAGATTTAAAATACACTGTAAATTATGTTCTATAAGTTTAAATTTCAATATTTCTTGGAAAGTTTATAATTTTGATGTAAAAATCAGCTGTAAATCAAAAATTGACACCTGCAATGTTCTAAACAGTCATTGGCTAATACTGATGGGGTTCAAGATGGGTAATGAAAAAAAAAATTGCACTGTTCTTTTTCATTATTACAGTATTTTTATTGAACAATCACTATCTTTTAGGTCTATTTTCTAAACCATAAATTAAGGAAAACAATTCACTTTTGAGTTGACTAAAATAAAAAGTAGTTTCAGGAGTTCTGATGTAGCAGTGTTGCGCTAATATAATGGCGTGAGTTTTATATCTCTCTGATATAAGACAATAGTACCATAACCTATTGAAACGATTCCAAAAAATCTCTCACCTCTAGATCTTGTTTTTATCAGCTTTTGTTCTTAGGAAAGCACATTGTCATCAAACATGTCAAATGCAAAAGAAACCAACTAAACACTTAACTATGTATATTCATACACAATGTAGTATTTTGTCATCTTTTTACAGACAAAATGTAAGTTATTGATATAGAAAAATAGGATCTTGCATAAGGCCAAAAAGAAAAATATGTGTGTTTACTGTAGTCTGCTGAAAAAAAATTAAGGTCGGTATGTCGGCAATCTTTTTTTTTTTTTTTTTTTTCAGGCATCGTCAACGAAATCCTGAAAAATTTGGGGTCCTTCCCAAGTCCGTTCCGAAATTAATCCTACAAACCTGAAGTCCTGCCATTTGCATTGTGTTTTGGAAGAAACTTGGCATATTTCTTGATTTTTGTCTATTTGAATGTCTTTTTAACCAAATAAAAAGTTTCAGTGTCTATTTTATTAACTTTCTGTACCAGCGGAAGCATGTTACCAGATAAACTTGTCAATTTACAGAGGTCTGTATCAAAATAGGGTCGGTTCATAACAACGTTGAACTTTTTTTTATGAGAATCAATAAAAAGTTCTAGGGTCGGCATCTAAAAAATAGGGTCGGTCGGACTACCGTAAACACACATATTTTTTTTTTTTGGCCTAAGGTCAGATTAAAGATCGGGATATCTTTCATGAGTGTAGAAATTTCGTCTTTCCTTGAGTTCAGCGTAGTGAACATGGTGAAACTAGAGGAAAAGATGTATAATTTTTTACACAAGTGAAAGATATCCTGTTCTCTAATTTTTGTCCTGTTTTCACGTTTCTTGAGCAGTAGGAGAAATACATTTCTCTTCTGTAGAGAGAATGTTGTCATTGGCAAGTGATTGGGTGAAATTCAATTATGACGTCAAAAATGTTTGAGGTTTTCTGACTTAACCATTGTGACGTCAGGAAAAAGGGTGACTTCATGCTTAAAGAACACATTTATTTCGGATTAACAGAAGAGGGGGTTCATATTTTTGTGCAAAATCTTCTTGAAATCATCAGAGAAATAAAATCCACAAATGTATCTCGTGAGAAACAACATTTCTACACACATGATAGTTAAATTTTCAAATATTTTAAAATGTGCGGCAAGCTTGCGTTTAAACATTTTAAAATATAACTATTTCTAGTGTAGAAATGTGATTTCTCACTTGACACGGGTGAGGATTCTATATATTTTTAATTTGATAGAATGCAAGATCCCATTTCTTCTGCAAAATATGAGAAAAAAACACCTGTAAACATTCCATGTGAACAACGTCATCACCATTTGGATGTACTTAACATTATGACATCATCCGTTTTATGGCGCTTAGTCATGGTAAAAATTGTTTTATCACAAAAATGAACACTAATGGTTGTCCATTTACTCCTGTAAGATGAGGTCACATGCATCAATCTTACACAGGTCATCCTGCACTGTAAATCACCATAATTTACGGAAGAAAGTCACAACATTGCATGTTCTGGAAGGTCAGGCTGGGAAACATTTATTGAATCACACACATTCATGATATAGCCTTTCTAGTACAGCACTCCTTAAGTGGACTTACATCCTAGAGGAAAAAAATTGTTTTAATCACCATGACAGAGACACTGAAATGTAAAATAAAAATCAGGCTTTCTGGCCACATGAGTGCCCACCTAAAATTTGACATATTCCCTCTTTTCGTAAGCCAGGATCAACTGCGGATCAGGTTTTTGTAGGACAGTGACATGGTTTTGAAGTTATTGCCCTTACCTCCTTACAACATAACTAGTATGGACATGATGGAATAAATATGACTAATTTGTCAGTCAGATCAAAGATATATTAGTAAAAATTCACGGAGGGTTCAAAATAACCTCATGGTTTATTTTTCTGAGACCTTTCTAACCCATCAAAAGTTCAGGTTTTTTTTGGTCAGGTATTCCACATATATGCCGAAAAATATTGAAAATGTACATTGTAGATTTCCCTCCATTTTGCCTTTGTTGTGAAGGGAGATAACTGCTACAAAAATAGCTAAATTAATGCATGATCCCGTCTTACGAAAACAGGAAATAACAACATGTTATGATGTCATTAGGTTAGAGATGTGTAATAGACCTTGTCTATGTATGAAGTCATTGTATCCTAACAATTTATTTTAATGAAGACACAATGCTGCCTGGCATATTCAAGGGTTTATGACATTTGCATATTGTTAAAATATACTAAAGTTAAATTGTAACTTTGTAAGGGGCATATCCTCCTATGTTATTTGTGGATTTCAGTGTACTTTTGCAAAAGGTTGTCTGAGAATGTGCATGAAGTAATACAGTCAGTCGTAAGCAAGAGGAGATAATCGGACGTGAGATATTTTTCGTTGTTAAATATTTTGAACTTGTATCAGTGCATCAGCATCTCCTTTATTATCATGTTATATGGTTTAGTGGATTTAGTGAAACTGTCATGACTGTGTACAAACGTTGTTTGTGCTAAATGATAACAACTGTTTTGGTATATTTAAGGGGAGGTAATTAAACCTGGATATTCGTGGCATCATAAATTAAGGATATAGAGTAAATGCATGTGAGACAAAGTCTCAAAAAGCAAAGGAATTACCTGCATATCCTATCTCTGAAATGGTTTGTAGGATTTTAATGAAACAATACCCAATGGTAGAACCCCTAAGAGAAAATTATTTTAGTTTTTTGACAATCGAGAGGAGATGATTGGATAGGATATTTTTGTTTTTCTGTGTTGGTGACATCTTAGAGTACATATCCACCATAATGGTTTCTTGGATTTCTATGAAATTTTTGCCAAAAGTATATCATTTGAAGATATCAATGAAAAAATAGTTATGGTATGAAGCAACAAGGGGAGATAATTTGATTAAAACCCTTTTCAGGGACCTTTTGACCAATCTTCTTTTTTGAATTTGTGAGGTAGTAGTGGAAATTTAAAATAGCTTCACGATCATAAAATGTCTAATCAATCATACTGTATTTTGTTGTATTATCATGATTATGATGCCCTTTATGGGTCTTATTATGAGCATGAAGGGAAGGGAGATAATTTAACCAAGGGATATGTTTTTGTGTTTTGCTATACTTTGAGCTGATAAGGGCATTTGCACTTCTATTTATTGCATTTTATTAAACTTTATGGTAGTACACCTGATGAATATGTGCATTAAGGAAGTCAATTACAATACAGCATATTAACATGATTAAAGGGGAGATAATATAACAGTGAGACTTTTTTAATTTGTGGAAATATGGTCAGGATACTAAGTGCAATGGATATTTTTTTATATCCAAACTCTAGTACACTCAAGTCATAAAAAATGTAAAGCAGTGATAAACTCTTGACCATCAAAGCTTGATAGCCATTTGAAAACTTGCCTATAATAAATATAAGAGGCATATTTAGTGTATAAAACTAAACCTTAGTTTTTGTTTCAGTTTATCGTTGATAAACTAGAATGGATGCAGACCCAGATGATAAAAAAGATGTTCGTAGGCCTATGAATGCCTTCCTTATTTTCTGTAAGAGACACAGAAGTATGGTTAGGGAAAGAAATTCTCACCTTGACAACCGTAGTGTAACTCGCATTCTTGGAGATTTATGGGCAAACATTGGAGAAGAAGAGAAAAATCAGTATATAGAGTTGGCAAAACAGGTATATAGATATAAATATTTTATGAATGGATATGTAGTAAATGAACATAAGACCATAACACATATGTTAACTCCAACTGCAATAAATTTTGATGAGCTGTATGGCCATTTTGAAAATTAATTCCTCATCAGCCGCACTAGAACCCAAACATAGGAAATCCATAATTTCAAAAAATGTTTAAACTGCAGTAATATCAAAAATAGTTAAGGACAAAACTACGATGGACAGACATGGCAGAGGGAATTTTAGAATTTACATAAATTTTTACGATAGTTATAAGCAAAGTGTACACATGAGATATAATCTCATGTACAAGTACACCATATCTAAGAAAAATAAAGAGCATACATCTCAACACATGTATTACTACCTCTAAAACATACATGTATGTAGACATTTGGTTGAGCCTTTGTCTTGTTTAAAGTGTACTTTAAGCTGTGTTTGATTAATACATGTGGTATTTTGTATAATCATGATGATTATCTGTTGAGACAGTTACCTAAAAACAACATTGACAACATTTTTTGTGACATCAGTTCCTGAAAAGAAATAATGGGAAGTTGTATCACAGTTACCATGGTTACTGACCACTTGAATTTTCCACAAGAAATTTCAGTACTTAGTAACTACATAAAAATGATGTCCATCATTTATTGATTGAAGAGGGTATTATGAAAAGCAAGCAGATGCAAGCTTGATAAGATCATTCTAAAACATAAGCAAGGATATGATTCTGCATTGTTTCTTTTGGATGACTGTTCATAATTAAGATAAATTGTTTAGAAGAAAGCTTTTTTTTTATGTCATTTGGATTTTGTGAACTTTGTAAACTTTTGCATATATTTGAACCTGTGAACTGTTATTGTAGTGTAAGAAACTTGCGTTGTTTCATCCTCAGTCAAAATGTAAAATCGTATTTCACTGTCAAAACAGCCATATTTTTGTATACAGATGTCTGTTTGGGGGAAGCTTTTGTGCAAAGATGGATAAGGCTAGTAGGAAAATGCAAGAGACTTGGGGTCTATAAAATGAATTTATATCATGGGATATAGGATAATCATGATGATAGTAATTTCATGTAATTACATGTTCCTCTAAACCAATCAGATTTAAGTCTGTATCTTCTTGGATGTTTTTTTTTCAGTATAAAGATGCATTCATGAAAGCTAATCCTGACTATAAGTGGCACAATCCAGAAAGAATGCCACAACTGAAACCTGCTAATGAAAGGGTACCATCAGCCAGTACAGGTATAGCTGAAGATGGACCCATTGTTCCAGGAAAACTTGCAGGTAATAGTAAAATTTGCAAAACTTATGTATCTTTACATTGGTCATAGTACCCAGAATTCTATGTTCTTAATCAGTATAAATTTGAGTTTGACCTGTTGTTCTAGAAAAACTTACATGTTATGAAAAAGAAAGGAAATGGGGTAAATGTCAAGGAGACAACATCCCATATGTTATATGTATAAAGGTAACTTTTACAAATATCTGTAAAGTTGTCCCATGGTATGGAAGGATGTCCAAAATGTGGGGCATGTTCTTTTTTTTCGATGCAATTTACTAGGACCTAAAGCTAACACAAAGGCATGGCGAGCTACATCAGGCCTAAAAAAAAATATATCCATGTTTCCGGTAACATGCTCTTCTAAATTAGGGTCGGTCGGTAGGCAAATTTTTTTATTTTTTCAAAACTTTTTACATAGGCATAAAGGGAGTTACTTCTGGACTTTAACAGTGCTTCTTTAAAAATTGCCAAAAAACTTTAGGGTAGGTAATTTTAGCCCCTAAAATCTAGGGTCGGTCGGGTTACCAGAAACACAGAATTTTTTTTATTAGTCCCCTACCGGGGATAACCGGATAACTGAAGGGGACTTGAGGTTTGCACTCTGTCCGTCCGTCTGTCTGTCTGTCTGTCCGTCAGTCCCGCATCAGTTTTCCACATATTTTTTCTAAATCAATGCAGGTATCGATCTAATATTTGGTATGCGAGACTAACTCAATGAGTTACAGAACAAGTTTGGTTCCGGTCCACTGATTTTTGACAGAGTTTTGTGCCTTTAACTTAGAAAATTTTAGTAAAATATCAGTTTTCTGCACTTTTTAGCTCACCTGACCCAAAAGGTCAGTGTGAGCTATTGCCATCACTTGGCGTCCGTCGTCCGTCGTCCGTCCGTCCGTCGTCCGTCGTCCGTCCGTCCGTCGTCCGTCGTCCGTCCGT
>MJUU01035403.1:0-10379 GCA_002080025.1 Modiolus philippinarum | reverse complement strand
TGAGAAATGGACTTAAGCAGAAAAACTTAACGTGGCCACTAGACCCTGAAATTGAGGTCAAAGACAAAAGTCACCTGCCAGACTGACATGTACTACCCAAGAACAACCCACATACCAAATATGATCAACCTACCACTTCTAGTCATTGAGAAATGGACTTAAGCAGAAAAACTTTACTTGGCCAATAGACTGTAAAATTGAGGTCAAGGACAAAAGTCATCTGCCAGACTGACATGTACTACCCAAGACAACCTACATACCAAATATTATCAACCTACCACTTCTAGTTATAGAGAAATAGACTTAAGCAGAAAAACTTAACATGGCCACTAGACCCTGAAATTGAGGTCAAGGACAAAAGTCACCTGCCAGACTGACATGTACTACCCAAGAACAACCTACACACCAAATATTATCAACCTACCACTTCTAGTTATTGAGAAATGGACTTAAGCAGAAAAACTTAACGTGGTCACTAGACCGTGAAATTGAGTTCAAGGACAAAAGTCACCTGCCAGACTGACATGTACTACCCAAGACCAACCTACGTATCAAATATTATCAACCTACCACTTCTAGTTATTGAGAAATGGACTTATACAGAAAAACTTAACATGGCCACCAGACTGTGAAATTGAGGTCAAGGACAAGTCACCTGCCAGACTGACATGTACTACCCAAGACCAACCTACATACCAAATATTATCAACCTACCACTCCTAGTTATTGAGAAATGGACTTAAGCAGAAAAACTTAACGTGGCCACTAGACTGTGAAATTGAGGTCAAGGTCACATGACGTTATGTCCGTCAAGTAGCACTTGATTAGTACTACCACTGGACAAAATATGATGTTCCTATATCAAAGGGTTTTTAAAATATCCTGTTTTTAGTAAAAGTTAATGTTGTCGCTGTTGTCATACTTTGCACGCCTATGTCTGGCTTCCCATGACTTACGGTGCGGGCGAAACAAAAATGATGTATTATAAGGTATGATGTGTTACATATTAAATAATTCATAAAGATTCAATGAAACCTAGTGTCTCCCCTGCTCATTCGGCTTTTTTAATAATTGCCTTATATAAAGATGTGGTTGCTAAGAATTCTAAGGAATAACTTGTCTTTGAGAGTATCAGGAATTTTACAAAAAATTGGAATCAAACAAATTTGAAATCGCACCATTAAAAATTTGTTTTTACTAAAATTCATCCAAAAAGCATGGTTGCTTATTAGAATTGCTAAAAATTTCTTATTTTTTAAGAGTTGCAGGATATGTACCAAAATTGGAACCATATTTTTTTTTCCTTAGATTTCAGAATTATGTCTGGTATGAAGAATTGCTATAGTTTTATGATTGTATGCAAAAATTTCAAAAATTGTTAGTCTTCGAAATTTTCAGGAAATTTACCAAGTTGGAACCTGAATAAAATTCTGAAAGCTTATTGCTTGTCTAAAGACTATATGCAACGATTCTACATCAAAACTAAATTTCCAAAGTTCCTATTTTGTTTAAACATTGTTGATAAATGGACCAAAAGTGAAAATTTAGCTAAATATATTGATGCAGAAAATATAGGTCGAGGTAACATAATTCTGATATCGATGTTGGTAACTACTAAAGATGTAACCACTTATCAATCATATTCTTTCTATGGCATGTAGGTGCTAAGGTATGGTGAAAACAAAAATTTGATCGAAAAAAAACTTCGCCCAACTAATGGCAAAAAATGGAAAAATTGGATTTTTTTTTTTCAAAAATGAACTTGGAATTCAATAATGAAGTACTGAATATTGTGTCAAAATTTAATTGATAATTGATATTGAGTGTAAGATTTCAGAAAGTTATTGAAGTTCAAAAAAGTTTGGGTTAACCAAATAATGATGACGACAACGGAATCTATGGTCGCTATGTTTCGCTCAATTGTTAAACTATGTTCTGCACTGGAAGCCATGTTTTTTATCGGATGGAAAATAAATGAAAAATTTTTGTAAAGTACCCTCTGTACATCATTCCTGTAAAGATTGGTTAAATTTGCTTCAGTGGTACCAGAGGAGAAAATGAAAATGCGATTTTCCAATAGGGTCTTATATTAAACTATGTTCTGTGATGGCGGCCATGTTTTCGGCAATCTATGTGAAGGACCTTTCATACACCATTCCTGTAAAGTTTGGTTCAATTTGCTTGAGTAGCTTCACAGGAGATAGCAAATATATGCATTTCCCACAGGGTTCCACTTTTTTAACTATGTTCTGTGCTAACGGCCATGTTTTTTAGCCGATCCGAAAAATTTCGGCAATCTACATTAAGGACCTTCCATACATCATTCCTGTAAAGTTTGGTTCAATATGCTTCAGTAGCTTTAGAGGAGATAGCAAATATATGCTTTACCCATGGGGTCCCATGTTAAACTATGTTCTGCGCTGGCGGCCATGATTTTTGGCGTATCGGTAAAATTTCGGTAATCTAAGTAAAAGACCTTCCATACATCATTCCTCTAAAGTTTGTTTCAATTTGCTTCAGTAGCTTCAGAGAAGTTATCCAATATATGCTTTTTTTCCATAGGGTCCAATGTTAAACTATGCCCTGTGCTGGCAGCCATGTTTTTTGGCGGATCGGAAAAATTTTGGCAAACTGAGTAAAGAACCTTCCATACATCATTCCTCCAAAGTTTGGTTCAATTTGCTTCAGTAGCATCAGAGGAGATAGCAAATATATGCTTTTCCCATAGGGTCCCATGTAAAACTGTTCTGCACTGGCGGCCATGTTTTTTAGCACATCGGAAAAATTTCAGTAATCTAAGTAAAGGACCTTCAAAACATTATTCATGTAAAGTTTGGTTCAATTTGCTTCAGTAGCTTCAGAGGAGATAGCAAATATAAGCTTTACCCATAGGGTCCAGTGTTAAACTATGTTCTGCGCTGGCGGCCATGTTTTTTTGGTAATCAAAGTAAGGGACCTTCCATACGTCATTTTTATTAGGTTTGGTTCAGTTTTGTTCTGTTGTTTCAGAAGAGATAGCCAAAATGTGCATTTTCCCATAAGGTCCAATGTTAAAACTATGTTCGGCCCTGACAGCCATGTTTTTGGGCGGATTGGAAAAATTTCGGCAATCTTTGTGAAAGACCTACCATACATTATTCCTGTGAAGTTTGGTTAAAATTGGTCCAGTGGTTTCAGAGGGGATAGTCAAAATGTGAAAAGTTTACGGACGACGACGACGAACGACGGACGTCTAGTGATGGCAAAAGCTCACATGGCCTTTGGCCAGGTGAGCTAAAAAAAACAAATTTACATTGTGTTTTTTGAGTATAATTAGTCCTAATTTTGAAATTACATTTTGTGGGAAGTCATTGCTTCTTCTTTTACATTCAGAAATCAAGAGGAAGGAACCAACCTCCCATTACACTCCACATATCAGACTTTGCTTTTCTATCGATATCATTTACTGTCCTGTTTAACCAAGTTTTTGATTTATAATTATTTTATTACTTGATCTGGATACAATCAACTCCATCATTTAGGACTTTGTCATTCTATCTTACAAATCAAACATAAATCATTTAACTAAACACAGTTGTCCAGTTTACTCCCCGAGATTCACGAAGAGTATGCCCCATTTTCCCCATTTAAAAAGATATCATAATTTCGATGTTTTTTATCAAAATTACTTATTTATATAAAGGTGTCACCATCCTATTCTCTGTGATGAGGACTACACCCTCCCCTAATAATTACATTGACTACTCCCCTCCCCTCCCCTCCCAATCACTTGAATCATTAAAGACATCATCTATCACCTAGTTTGATCAAAGTTGTGATTTATATACAGATGTAATCATTTGATTCCCAGTATCTAATGCAGGATATTATTTCTGTAATACAGTTGTATACAAAATCAATAATGTCTTAATTTGTCATCAGAAAAACAAAGGGAGGTAATCAAATATTGATTGTAACGGTAGAAAGCTGACACATCAGGTTTAAAATTTCTCTAATAAATGGGACATTTCAATTATGTACAATATTACAGTTGTTCTGCATATCAGTTTTTATTACGACGAAATTTCAAGTATCAAATTTTATGTGTTTATTCAAACTGCATTTTGCGCAAACTTTTTCCGATACAGAAACATTTTAATATACATACTGTAAAAGAACTTTTATTCATTGGGTGCCAATTTTTTGGAGATTTTGTTATCCTCTAAAACTACAAAATTAAGTTACCAACGAAATGTGATTTTTTTCCTGAATGTGATGCATAGAATTCGAAACCATGAATTTAAGTACCCAAAAAATATTTATGAAAACCTTGGAAAATTGGTGTTCACAAATAAAAGTAATTCTGAAATATATATGTTTATCGGTAATTTGTATGAGTTTCCTTTGATTTCACGAAGCAAATATTTTTCAGTATTTGCTACTGCCCCAATACAAAATAAACTGCTGCGCCAAGAGCGCATGATACGCCAGTCCACTGTCAACTCGAACTTTATGGCATTGTTGAACCACAACAAAATTTTGATTGAAAAAAAAATCAAACAGAATATGTGCTGTACCAAGATGTAACCACTCAACAAATATCAAATTAATATGTAAAAAAATGAATTTTAAAAAAATATTAAGTCAAAGGGCCAAACTGTCCACAAAAATCATTAAACAGTTACCAAATTTAAACTTAATCCATAATTTATAAACATACAATCATAAACTATATATCAAATCAACATATTCACACATTGTAAAGAAAAGGTGGAGAAACTGATGTTTTACAAAAATTTACAAAGTCCAAGGGCCATAACTCTGTACAAAATCAACCAACCGGAACCAAATTCAAACTTGATATGTATCTCACCTAGATATACTCATATATAAAATACCAAATCAATATGTCAAGCGGTTACAGAAAAAAATCTCCGGAAACCTATATTTTTCAAAATTTCACTAAGTCCAAGGGCCATAACTCTGTACGATATCAACCGACTGGAACCAAATTCGAACTTGATCTGTATCTCACCTAGATATAGTCATATACCAAATATGAAATCAATATGTCAAGCAGTTACAGAAAAAAACTCCGGAAACCTACATTTTTCAAAATTTCACTAAGTCAAAGGGACATAACTCTGTACAAAATCAAACGACCGGAACCAAATTTCGAAATTAATCTGTATTTCACCTAGATATACTCATATACCAAATATGAAATCAATATGTCAAGCGGTAACAGAAAAAATCTCCGGAAACCAAATAGTTAATGGACGGACAGACGGACGGAGGGTATACCATAATACGTCCGTCTTTCGACGGGCGTATAAAAATATTGGCAAATAGTATCTTAGGCCATGCCTACTTTGTCAATCAGAATCAATGAAACAAAGAAATATACATCTATAGAGACTCTTACCAGATTGTACAAATTTTTTTACTAATCAATACTAGTCAATTTCACAATTTGTTGAAAATAAACATTCATTTTCAAAATTTGTTCTATTAAATGATTTAGTTAATTACCGATAAAAAGAAAAATAGAAATTTTGTTTTTAATACAAGAAATATTGGCTCTAATAATGGACTCGCTCACAAGTGGTTTGTCCATTATTGTTTGCCAATATTTCTTGTATCAAAAACAAAACTTCCATTATTCTATATATAATGCTAACAGAACATCACACTTTCATTTTTAAAAACTACAGCTGTTACGGAAAGAAGTCAAATTTGTAGTTGCTTTTGCAGCACAGATAACTCCTTTTCAAAACAAATAACATCTAGAGATTTTCATCTGTACAATTACCATCTCATGACCTCTTTATCACATTAATGAACTAATGAGCCCCTCCCTCTTACCTCCTTTGTAGATATTTTTGTATCATTGGACTACTTAGTTTGTTACATTCTTCACATATCATGTCTACAGCAGCAGCCCTGGCCTGTAATTAGATTATAACAACTGAAAAATAAGTGTTCCCCATCTTCCGTAGCATTTCTCCATATAAAGATCTTATTTTGTGGATAAAATTCAGTGCATTATTTTTATCATTTTAAATGAGATAGGCATACATCAGTAACACATAAAAGCTACAAGTATTTCAATGATAAAGGAATTAAAATATATGCTTTTACCATAGAGGAGTTTATCTATGTGTAAAACACTCTCAAACTGAAGTCTTAAGGTCTTAATTTTCAGCTTTATAGTAAAATAGCACTTTTACACATTACTCCTCCAAATAACTTTCTATTTAATTATTCCAGTTAAGGTAGATAGACACTGTTGCGATGCGCAATTCAATCACGCATTACAAAAATAAAGAGTCGGATTCGGGGTAGGTTTGATTTTTGGGCCGGAACAGTAATTTGACGGCTTTTCCTTTGTGATGTCATAATAAAATGACAGATGTGAAACGTCATATTTCGTTTACTTTGCCGCGAATTAACTCCATTTTCCCGTAAAGAATGTTTAATCGGGAAACTTTGTAAAATATCTCCGTTAAAAGCATGGTGACATATATATTTTTTTATTGTAACTTAATAGAAATTACATCGTAAACTATCTGTTCACAAAAATACATCAAATTCTCATGGATAAAAAGTTAATTTCTGTTAAGCTAAAAATTGTCTTTCCATATTTTCCCCGTGCATTCTATGTAAATTTAGTTGAAAAAGTGGTTAAAAATGAACAAACTTTGATCTCAATTCTCGAAAAAGCAAGCATGGTGACCCACACTTTTTATTACAGATTTCGGGTAAGAAAGATTTGTTCTTCAATTGTGCCGACTTACAACAAAATTTCATGGATATAAATATTACTGTCTATCTACCTTAAGTGTTAATTGTATCTAAATCTGATGTCTTTATACAGTGCACTATTATTTTGTAAGGCCTCATCAAATTAATTAATAGATTCTCATCCCCACCCACCCCATTATTCTAAGCTCAATTTCTTTTTTATTTTCATTTATTCAGAAATTTTCTGCAAATTCCTATCAATTTTAGTGAAAATGAGTAAAAAAAATAAAATAAAACACACCCATCCGCCCAAGATTTTTTGTTACAGGTGGATGAGAATCTACAAATTAACCTGATAGGGCCTAACAGATAAGTTGGCAATAACAGATAATCAGAGTATATAACTTCATTTTTGTTCAATGAAAGTAGACAAGAAAATACTGTAAACCAACTTATTTTCGTGACTTTCACGTGAGTGAAAATATTACAAAAATAAATTGCCGCAAATAGTTCTTATCCTTACATAAATGCATTAACAGAAATAGAAAAGCATGAAAATTAATCTCCGCAAACTTAATCAGAAAGAACAAAACGTGAAATAAAGTATCCGCGGAAATAAGTTGTTTTACAGTAATACAGTAGAACTTCCTTGGCTGAAACTGCAATAGCTTCAACACCTTGGATGTCTCAAACCCCTTTTTCTGGTCCTTTGTTCAAGATTAAACATAGATGAACCCAGATAGCTTGACAAGTTCTAGCTGGAACTGTTTTCATTGGTCCTGTGGGTGTTCCGATTGTAACTGGATAATTGTTCAGTTTTTTCATGCAACATTTTTATGTGAATTCCAAGTTAAAATAACAGCAGCAAACAAGTTGGCATACTGTAAAAGGAGATATTTTCGCCTGATTTAAATTTCGCAATTTTGATTTCTAAACCTATTCGAAGATATTATTTTCGCTATTCTCACTTAGGTTTCGTTACATATGTAATAGAAACAAATTTACGCGAGGGGGAAATTTTCGCCAATATGTGCCATTGCCAAATTAGCGAAAATAAAGCCCTCTTGAAAATTTCTCGGTTTACAGTATGTTGTAGGTTTGTTGCTAACAAATAAGAAGTCTCTAGTGAAGTAACAGATATCGCTGTCAAACTGGTCAGATTTGATTTTCTTTACTGTTTTATAAAATCTGTATGTATCAGTAACGAACAGTAAAAATGGGATGGATCATCATAAAATTTTTTTTTCTAATTCATTTAAATGACTTACAAAAAATTTCAACATTATTAATAACTCATATCATCTCAACATTATAATTTATTTAGTATGATATAGAAATGTTATAACACATGAATGGTCCTTGTTATAACAATGATTTTAGATGACATAGGAAACTTGAGGGAATTGACTAAAAGCTACAGTGTAATATTTTGTTATCGTCAATTTATACACTGTTAACTGTAGTTATGTTAGAAACCTTACCATGTGACAGCTCAGTGTTTTAACATAAACTTGAATTGCATGTAACACTGCATCTACCATGATGGCATAAACTTGTATAAGTACCCTACAATAAATATAGAATGTGTATTCATCTACCATAATGGCATACACCTGTGTAAGTACCCTACAAATTTGAATTCATCTATCATAATGGCATAAACAATACAATAAAGAATGTGTATTCCATTGTACATTACATCTACCATGATAACATAAACTAAACAAGGACGTATATCGATAAGGATAAGCATCTTGTGATAATTTTGAATTATATATGGGTAGGTGTGAGATTTTGTCAGCTTTGGGATACTATCTTTAAAGCAATTTAACAGAACATAAATTTAATAATAATGGTCATAAAAATTGCTTAAAAGTAGATGTTAAACTTTATGAAAATATCAATTTTGTAGATTTCAGTAACTTTAGATCCAAATTGTGGTGCATTTTTACCGATGTAAACCAGAAGTTGCAATAAACTAGGGAGAAAATGCCCTCGCTGCCATTATCTGATGTTTTTCATGGTGAGTTTATATTCAAGTTTTGGATAAAATCTAGCTACTCTGTTTGTGTCTGTAAGACACATATGATGCCCTGCAGTTGCATATAAAATATTGACACCCACTTTCTAAGCACTTGATAAACAAATTTATAGAATTTTAACTTGCATATCTAATACAGCCTTTAGATATTACAAATCAGGTGTTATCCAAAATCGACCTTTCAAATGCACACCTTTCAATAAAATGGCCAAGTTCAATTATACCCACAAAAAACACAAAATCTAAAATATACCCCCCGCTCATTGAACCTGAATCAATATGGCAAATGCAAATTTAAGTGGGTGTGGACACAATACAGGTGTGGACACAATACAAGTATGGATACAATGATATAATTTTCAAGAAAGAACTTTTGGTAAGGGTGCCATGAAAATACCCTGTCAAAATCGGACAAAAATAAAATTCAACTTTTTTTGCCTCTTTAATATTTTACACAAAATCTTAAGTGTTAGAGAAATTTCATCACAGCAATTTGAAAACAACTTTTCAAGAGGAATACAATGAAAAGATTGTTTCTCTCCTCCATGTTGATTTCACAATATCTACACCTTGAATTATTCCTTTGAAAAATTGTCCAAGTCCAAAAAATCATTGCAGAAGGAATCAACAAAAGTCCATGTCAAATTATCTCCCCTTCTTGGTTTCGGACAATAATTTGCTTAAAAGGAGTTGTGCTTACAAGGTAACTCATATACATAGGGATTCAATGAAAAGTCAAAGTCAAATTATCTCCCCTTCCTAGTTTCGGACAATAATTACATTCCTTCATGCACATCTCCATAAAGAGTCCTTCCTTTGTGCAAAGTTTCATCAAAATCCTCTATGTGGGTTAAGGAGTTGTGCTTACAAGGTAACCCATACATCATGTACATAGGGAATCAACGAAAATTCAAAGTCAAATTATCTCCCCTTCCTAGTTTCAGACAATAATTATATTCCTTCATGCACATCTCCATATAGTGTCCTTCCTTTGTATTAAGATTCATCAAAATCCTTTATGTGTTTAAGAGGAGTTGTGCTTATGAGGTAACCCATACATAGGGAATCAAGGAAAAGTCAAAGTCAAATTATCTCCCCTTTCTGTTTTCGGACAATAATTATATTTCTTCATGCACATCTCCATATAGTGTCCTTCCTTTGTGTAAAGTTTCATCAAAATCCCTTAAGTGGTTTAAGATGAGTTGTGCTTACGAGGTAACCCATACTTAGGGAATCAAAGAAAAGTTAGTCAAATTATCTCCCCTTCCTGGTTTCAGACAATAATGATATTACTTCATGCACATCTCCATAAAGTGTCCTTCCTTTGTGTAAAGTTTCATCAAAATCCTTCAAGTGGTTTAAGAGGAGTTGCACTTACAAGAAGTGTGGACAGACGGACAGACAGACAGGGTGATTCCTATATACCCCCCCAAACTTTGTTTGCGGGGGTATAATAATGACAATATGCACATTTTCAGTCCATACCTAATCACTGTGTATGGTTAAATGTAACTTTATTATAGTGAGAATAGTTTAAGGAATAACAATTCCAGAACATACACAAATTTTGGTTAAAATCTTAACCATGACAATATGCACATCTTTAAACCATGCC